>JAXIVJ010001335.1:67500-137500 GCA_036785665.1 Chirona hameri | reverse complement strand
CCATTTTTTAATTTGTTTATAAACGGTTTGTAAAAATGGATATTGGATAGAGGACTAAGTACAATACTTTTGTACTTGTCACATAGAACCCGATCCCTCCACCCCAACCTTTCCAGTCCGCCCAGGTCAACGGATAATTTTGGCTCCGGCCGTCCGGAGGGATCTTTTGCGTGCCATACAATGCTATGACACGGCCGCCCCAGGTACGATGCGCAGATCAGTCGCTCCAGTGCCAAATAAATGGCACTGTAAATGGCAAATAAATGCCTTTTTTCATTTTGTATTTATCACACGATTTAACTGTCTGTCGTCTGCCGAGGGTCGGTAGTGAGCACAGCGGCTCCTTCGCCCAGGGTCACCACTATGCGGAGGTTCACACTTTCACACGGCCGAACACCTTCTGTCGACGCGGGTTCAGCTGGACGAAGGCAGCTGCCACCTTGTCGAGATCGACGTTGGCTACGCGCTCAGGGTGAACGTGACAAACTGCGACAGCGTTCAGGCGGGTCTGCGTCATAGTGCTGCGTAGCCACGTCTTCAGTCGCCTGAGGGCGCTGAAACTGCGCTCAGCAGTCGCCGAACTGGCTGGCAGGGTCAGCAGCAGCTTGACCAGTTTCACTGCGTCTGGCAGCATTTGCTGCGCGGTCTTCTCCATGCCGGCCACAGCTTTTACCGCGTCGGCTAGGCTCTCGGGCTTTTTGCTTCGGCAGAGCACCTGCAGCTGAGGAGCCAGATCTGTCGGTGAAATGTCACCTGCCCATGGGCTTGCCTCAAGCACCTCCTTGCAACTCTTCACGTCTGGAGCCGATAGAAGTAGCCGCTCCATCCTGGCCAGGTCCTGCATGCCCTTCTGGTTAAACCGCTCCTCCAGCTGCGTACAGATAGTGTCCAGGATGAGCACGTACTCAGTGCGGAGGTACTCCTGGACTGATCCTGGGTGGTGAGCTGGGGAATTCCCGTCGTAACGCGCTGGTGGGCGTCTTTTGCGCGGCAGTGTGACTTCCTCGCACGACTTCTCCGCCAGGCTGAGGAAGGTCTCCACAGCTGCATCGGCCGACTCACGCTGGGCCCGCAGCAGCGCCACCGTCGTCTGGACGCTCTCCAGGAGCGCCGACACAGTGTACGTCGAGTTCTGGGACGCGCGGCTGAGGCGGTCCAGCGGCGCCAGTACGGCACGTACCATGTGGAGGGCCACCAGAGCAGTACCCTTGCAGAGTTGGGCGTACAGACCAGCCGCTCGGGCAGACAGATGGCTGCTCCCCACTGCCAGTTCGTCCAGAGTTACGAGGATCTCGTCGTAGCCGTTCAGAACGGCCTCGACGGCAGCGAGGCGAACAGACCACCGTGTTGGGCACAGTGGGCGCAGCTTTTTGGCGGTGATCTCGGCGTCCATGCAGATGTCGCCGTACTTTCCTCGAAACTTGCCAGACTGGCTAAACATGCTGCCCAGCTCGTTCACACAGGCCAGCGCACTCTTGACCATCTCGGACGACTCGCAGCTGTCCTTGCCCACGAGATTTATGCAGTGCGAGCCGCAGTGGACGAAAAGTGCTGCTGGTTGGGCTTGACGCAAGATGGCCTGCGCACCTTTCTCGCGCCCACTCATGTTGGCGGCGCCGTCAAACGTCATGCCCCTCAAGTTGGCGTTCGGAATGTTGAGACGGCGAATAGCATCCTTCTGGGCACCTTACACCATCTGGGCCAGGGCGGCTCCTGTAGTCGAAGCGCACTCGAAGAAGCCCAGGAACTCCTCATGGACCTGGAATTCGTGGTCAACGAAACGCACGCAGACAGACTCTTGCTCTGCGCCGCTGACATCCTGCGTACCGTCCACGATTATCGAAAAGTAGCCGGGCTCACCCTCAGCCACACATCCGGAGTTCATATCCGCCACCACTCCGCGAACCACTTCATGACTCATCAGACGGAGCACCTCGTTCTGGGTGTCATGATGGGTGAAGTTTTCCTTTTTCTTCAGCCAGTCGATCAGCTTAGGGCTGTCTTCGGCGCGCAGGCGTAGCAGCTCTTGAAAGTTTCCCTCTTTGCTTTCATGGCCGCGGAAGGCCAGGCCTTGCCGCGCCAGGAACTGCACCGAGGTGATGCTCTTTCGCAGGTTCTTCCGGGCTACCTCCTGAACTGCGTTGTCAGCCGACTCGACGACTTCCATGATTGGGCGGCATCCGATGTCGCCAGGCTTTTCAATTGCCTTCAGGTGCGGAAGTGAGCGATTGTGCTGAAGGAACCTCTCCCGAGCCTTCCTCCAGTTGCCCATCCCAACAGTGGTGAATGCTGGCTCCTGGTCACTCGCCACTCCCGACTCGTCCCGTCTGGCGCAGTAGAAGCACAGGACACTCTTCCGAACCGGACAGTAGTGGATCCACTTGTAATCCTGGTACCAGGAGTCCATGAAGCTGATGACTTTGCCTTTGTAACGTCCTTTGGGGATGGTCCTGGCCGGCGGTTGGTTGGGAGCGTCCAGCTCCGTAATGCGGCATGGCTCATCGGCGGGCGGCGTGATGGCGGATGGGCCGGGGGCGCTCGGATCTGGAAGACGGGATAAGGAAAGTGTCAAGGAAGGCTCAAGGACAGTGGAATTAACATAACCTGGGAATGACATTACAAACCCTTATAAATCGAATCATGATGCAGAGAAGTACAAACTCACCGTCTCCAGCTAAGGGCGGCACTGGATCATCCGTGGACGGGCCGGCAGGCTCCAGGCTGGATAGGGCTGGCGCAGGCTCCGGGTTGGACAGGGCTGGCGCAGGCTCCGGGCTGGACAGGGCTGGCGCAGGCTCCGGACTGGACAGGGCTGGCGCAGGCTCCGGGCTGGACAGGGCTGGCGCAGGCTCCGGGATGGACAGGGCTGGCGCAGACTCCGGGCCGGATGGGATGGCAAGAATTGGACGGGGAGAAGGCCTGGAAGGACAATGATCATGTCATGGATTTGCACCTATTGCCAAGAAGCAAGAATACTAAACGAATGAAGAAGAATGAAATGAACGAATCAACGAATCAAACCCTAACTTGTATCTCCAGAATATCTGACAACAAAGTAGGTATCAAAAGTTTAGTTTGAAGTCTTATAGCTCCTCTCTGCTAAAAACAAACAAATTAATTTCCATAATATTGTATCGCTTATTATATTGTCCTGATACATTTTTCCGGCTGCCAAGAAACAGCTAATGAACTGCATATCCCAATTAAGTAAAATACATTTAATTTGTTTTGGTTTGCGTTTAGATAGATATATATTTCCAACACGCCATGTATGTAACACATTGGTCGGTTTATGTTGACATTATGTACTACCATTTTGCTACCATTTCCCGCCAGACGTGAAAAAATAGGTTTGTTTTAAAGGAATTTGCAATTTATTTGTAGCGGAAATGTTGCTATAAAAATGTATTGTTTTTTTTTCTCCGACACTGGCCCAAACAGGGTATTCGGGTTGGAGATTTTGCGTTATGCCCTTTTCGGGGCGCTGCGCGCCCCGAAAAGGGCCCATCCCGGGCCCAGAAAAAGTGGGGGTGCTAGCACCCCCCGCACCCCCCGTCGGCGACGCCACAGGCCACAGGCACACTAGGGACCCCTATAGGCCGACCGAGGCCCACTCAGGCAGACTAAGGGCCCCTCAGGCCAACCGAAGGCCTCTTCAAGCTGACAGAAGGCCCCTCAGGTCGAAAAATCACCTCAAACTGACCGAAGGCACCTTAGGCTGCCGAAAAAAAGGGTCTTCTCAAGTCGACTAAGCCAACTGAGGGCCGTTCAAGGCGACCGAGAGCCCCCTAAAGCCGTCTGAGGACCCCCTCAGGCAGACGATGGCCCCTTCAGGCCGACCAAAGACCCCTCAGACCGAAAAGCCCCTTCAAGCTGACTGAGATCCCCTCAGACCAAACGAGAGCCACTCAGGACGACCGAGGGTTCCACAGGCCAACTGAGGGCCCCCTCAAGCTGACCAAAGGCCCCTCAGACCAAGCGAGGGTCCTCAGGCCCACTCAGGGTCCCCTCACGCGGACCGAGGTCCCCTCAGGCATACCGAGGGCCACTCAAACCGACAAAGGGTCCCTCAGGCCTACAAAGAGCCCCTCAGGCCGAACCAAAAGCTCCTCAGGCCAACCAAGGGTCTCCTCAACCCGGCCGAGGTTCCCTCAAGTCGATCGAGGGCCCCTAAAGCCTACCGAGCCCCCCCCCCCCCCAGGCCAACCGAGCTTCCATCCAGGCCGACCGAGGATCCCTCCAGGCTGACAGAGGCCCCCTTAGGCCGAAGAAGAGCTCGTCAGTCCGACTAGAGGACACCCCTCAGGCCGACGAAGGGCCGGCCGGCCAAGACGGCCGAGGTTCGATCAAGTCGACCGAGCCCCCCCCCCCCCCTAGTCGACCGAGGGCTCTCAGGCCGATCAGGCCGACTGAGGTCCCCCCCCCCCCCCTCAGGCCGACAGGGGAAGCCTCAGGCCAAACAATGGCTCCTTAAGCCGACTGGAACCCCCACGGATGGACGAATGACTCCTTCAAGTCGAAGGAGTGCCACTTCAGGTCGACCGAGCTCCCCTCCAGGCCCAACGAGGCTCGCTCAGGCTGACCGAGGGCTCGTCAGGTCAACCAAGGACCCACTCAGGCCAACCTCGGTTAACCTCCTGGAAGAGACATGGACCCCTGACCGCGATGACCCGATGCCCTTTGATGGTACGATCCCTCGACGTTCCTCCGCATCAAACTCTTATTTTAGCACGGATGTTAGATATTTAGAATATTGCAATACCAGGGAGCCAAAAAGGCTGCATAAACTATCAGCCTTATTTCAAGCAAAAAATACATATACAACAAATGCTATTGCACGCCCTTTAAATAGAGCACTCCGATCGCTAATTCGTCATGATCCCCTCCGCTATTCGTTAATCTGAACGCTTTAACCTTGTATTTACAGACTTGTTAGCAGAAGAGAATCCATGCTACCAACTTACCCATATCATAATCGAAAAGCAGTCGCAGATGGAATCACAATGTTCGTATACTTGTAAGATGGAATAGTCGAGATGGTACCACATCTTGACAGTGTCCTGGCATTGGGAAATTTGGGCGGAAAATGACACCCTTTGGATACTATTTTTCCACTCTTTTCCCCAAGTTTTCCTCTTAATTTTCCACTCCTTATTCTAAAATGCATTGGATAATTTGAACTCTATACTGATTTATGGATGTAATGATAGGAAAAGACAAGGAAAGACATCAAAATTGACATAGGTAATAACTAATTCTGGTGAGCGGGTAATTGGACACTGATAAAGCAGAATACAATGGCGTTTGGTTGAATTTTCCCCTCTTTATGCTTATTTTTAGTCATAATTTTCCATTTCCATTCCGCTCCAAAGCAACCCTAGGACCTTGCATCTTGTTATGATGAAATACGCAAAATTCAAAACAATCTGTACGGATAGTCCTTGAAATTTTAGAGGGACACACATTTTGGAAAACATTGGGGGGGCCCGGAGCACCGTTGGGGGGGGGGGCTCAGCTCAGCATTGGGGGGGCTCGGGCCCTCCCAAAGAGATATAAAGTTCCGCCCCTGCCCCTACACCATCATCTGTCCCTACACCATCAGCTGTCCTCTACACCATCAGCTGTCCCTACACCATCAGCTGTCCCTACACCATCAGCTGTCCCTACACCATCACCTGTCCCTACACCATCAGCTGTCCCCTACACCATCAGATGTCCCTACACCATCAGCTGTCTCTTGCTGCTGTCCTCTACACCATCAGCTGTCCCTACACCATCAGCTGTACCTACACCATCATCTGTCCCTACACCATCAGCTGTCCCTACACCATCAGCTGTCCTCTACACCATCAGCTGTCCCTACACCATCAACTGTCCCTACACCATCAGCTGTCCCTGCACCATCAGCTGTCTCTACACCATCATCTGTCCCTACACCATCATCTGTCCCCTACACCATCAGCTGTCCCTACACCATCATCTGTCCCTACACCATCAGCTGTCCCCTACACCATCAGCTGTCCCTGCACCATCAGCTGTCCCTACACCATCAGCTGTCCCTACACCATCAGCTGTCCCTACACCATCAGCTGTCCCTACACCATCAGCTGTCCCTACACCATCAGCTGTCCCTACACCATCAGCTGCCCCTACACCATCAGCTGTCCCCTACACCATCAGCTGTCCCTACACCATCAGCTGTCCCCTACACCATCAGCTGTCCCTACACCATCATCTGTCCCTACACCATCAGCTGTCCCTACACCATCAGCTGTCCCCTACACCATCAGCTGTCCCTACACCATCAGCTGTCCCCTACACCATCAGCTGTCCCTACACCATCATCTGTCCCTACACCATCAGCTGTCCCTACACCATCAGCTGTCCCTACACCATCAGCTGTCCCCTACACCATCAGCTGTCCCCTACACCATCAGCTGTCTCTTGCTGCTGGCCTCTACACCATCAGCTGTCCCTACACCATCAGCTGTCCCTATACTATCAGTTGTCCCTACACCATCAGCTGTCCCCTACACCATCAGCTGTCTCTTGCTGCTGTCCTCTACACCATCAGATGTCCCTACACCATCAGCTGTCCCTACACCATCAGCTGTCTCTACACCATCATCTGTCCTCTACACCATCAGCTGTCCCCTACACCAACAGCTGTCCCTACACCATCAGCTGTCCCTACACCATCAGTTGTCCCTACACCATCAGCTGTCCCTACACCATCAGCTGTCCCTACACCATCAGTTGTCCCTACACCATCAGCTGTCCCTACACCATCAGCTGTCCCTACACCATCAGCTGTCTCTACACCATCATCTGTCCTCTACACCATCAGCTGTCCCCTACACCAACAGCTGTCCCTACACCATCAGCTGTCCCTACACCATCAGCTGTCCCTACACCATCAGCTGTCCCTACACCATCAGCTGTCCCCTACACCATCAGCTGTCCCTACACCATCAGCTGTCTCTACACCATCATCTGTCCCTACACCATCAGCTGTCCCTACACCATCAGCTGTCCCTACACCATCAGCTGTCCCTACACCATCAGCTGTCCCTGCACCATCAGCTGTCCCTACACCATCATCTGTCCCTACACCATCAGCTGTCCCTACACCATCAGCTGTCCCTACACCATCAGCTGTCCCTGCACCATCAGCTGTCCCTACACCATAATCTGTCCCTACACCATCAGCTGTCCCTACACCATCAGCTGTCCCTACACCATCAGCTGCCCCTACACCATCAGCTGTCCCTACACCATCAGCTGTCCCTACACCATCTGCTGTCCCTACACCATCAGCTGTCCCTACACCATCAGCTGTCCCCTACACCATCAGCTGTCCCTACACCATCAGCTGTCCCTACACCACTACTCTTGGGATGCTCAATTTACCTCCTGGATACGCCTATGAGCATGAAAATGCGCTGTTAGAGAGTGATTTGATCATTTCCTGCATGAGACATGAAATTATATCCGAAAATGCTACCAGTGAAAATAACTGTTAAAATGAAACTTCAAAAACGGACAAATTGACTGAAAATGTACTCGTTTCCGCCTAGCGTGACATGTGTGTTACAGCTGGTGGGGGGGGGGGGCAAACGGGGGGGGGGGCGGGATTTTTTAACTTCGAATCCTTTGATAGCTCGACACAATGAGCATCCTATGTAAAAATCCTCCAAGTTTGTGTATACCTGGGATGGTTAATATAAGCGAAGTCTACACAGTCAAACTAAAATAGCTAACAACCACAACACCATAAAAGCTACCATCTGAACTGCACGCTGCCGTGCTGGATTCAGTCACGTACCCACCTGCAACCGAGAGTTTCTCACTTCAGTGCAGGTCTGAGCAGGGCCGCGCAGTCGGAGTCGGAGTTGGTCGGAGTCGGCAGTTTTGGCTGGAGTCGGAGTCGGAGTTTCTAAAATATTACCGACTCCGTCTCCGGCCGGGAGTCTGAGTCGATTTTTTTTGGCAATTGGCGAAAACTTTGGTCGGAAGATTAGTCGTGGGATATTAAATGTACACCCTGCCTGATCATGCCTGATCTTCATCAGGCGAAAATCTACCGCTGGGTGAGTAGATGAGTGGAGTGAGTAGGGCAATCATTTTAACGTCATCTGATGATGATTAGGGTTTTGGACGCACCGACTCTTATTCGACACGGCGCCCATTTTAATGTCATCGTGCTCGTTTCGTCAAGAAGATTCGAATCATACCATGGCGACCAGGTTACTTAAGTCAAATTAAAAATTTGATCTCAGGTCAAGGTAATTTAAAGTCATGTGATGAACTAGGTTTATCGTATTGCGCAATGTCGGACGCGTCTCGACGAGACATACACAGTGGTGCCGGTCTCACGTTCTTATCCTTATGTTATGCTATCAAGAGTTATTGGCAAAGTGCTGGTCACCGCAGATGACCTCACTTGATCTTGTAGGGGTCTCTGAGTAATAATTGTACTTGGGCCCTCACAGGGGCGTAGGGAGAATTTCGCCCAGGGGGGGGCAAATGGGACCAGAGGGGCCCTCGTAGCCAAGGGGGGCCCACATCATTAAAACAGTACAGTGCGTTGTATGTTGTAAAACAACGACAAATAAGATTTCGACAACGAAAAACAAGTGTAATTTTCTCATTTTTGGGAGTGAAAAACGCAAAATTTCGAAAATCCGAGATAGTTATTTTTAATATTTTGTCATTTCCTTTTTTTAACTTTTTTACTTGCAATTTTCGTCAAACTCGCATTTCTATGATTTTTCAAGCATGTATTGTTTTTCCACCAAAATTACATGACATGACGTGATTAAAACGTCATTATCTCCCAAAGTAATCCACCATTGTCATTGAAATGTTGTGATAAGACGTAGAATTCATGCAGCATAAGGTACTGAAGGATTGACGTCGATATGTTTTCAAGTTATTGTTGTTTTCAAGTTATTGAGAAAATCCGGGAGGCAGGGGCAGATTCTGCCACCTCCAGCGTGGCGCGGGTTAATGCAAATATTATCCTTAATCTTCTTCAATTCGGATTCAGGAAACAACACAGTACGTATGTACATGCCGATTGTTCAAATGTACGATGAAATTTACCAAATTTCTACAAAATAACGAAATAGATGAGGTTGCATCCAAGAAACAAATGATGAAAATTGGCGTCTCACAGAGTTCAATTTTAGGTCCTCTTTTATGTATTCTCTATATTAATGACATCAGGAATACAACAGAAATAGGCACCTTTTACTTATTTGCTGATGATATACGGCAATTTGTATTCAAGCTAGAAATATTGAAGAGCAGCAAATAAAGATTAATGAATTAATTCCAAAAATAACGAGTTGTTCCATGTAAATATATTATCACTAAACGCATCAAAGACAAATTACCAAATATATTCAAGATCAGTGACGTGACAAGATCTTGACATAGTATTAAATGATACACCAATCACGATAAACCCATGCATCAAATACTTAGGAGTTCTTGTAGATGAAAATCGTAAATGGAATAGTCAAATATATAGTGTAATATGTGTGATAAGCCGTAATATATAGGAGTTATCGGAATATCCAAGCTTTATTTATCCCCACAGTACAATGCATTAATCTATTGCAGTACAATGCATTAATTCCGTCCCATCTAAATTATTGTGCAGTGATCTGGATTCTGGGGTAGGAATTATGACACTAACATAATGTTAGTGTCATAATAAGGGGCCCCTTTTGCACGTATTTACATATACATGCCTTTAACAGACAATCAAGTGTTGTTATTTATTCGTGTTACGATTTTTTTTATCGGTTCGTGTGCGTTCTTTTATGCGACGTAGGGCGTTTTGCGGGCGCCTGATACCATCAAAAACACTGGGGCCTTCGACCCCAGGGGCCTTCGCTCGGTCGCCAGAGGGGCCCCCTGGCTTCCAGGGGGAATGGGGGAAGGCCATGGCCCCCTCCCCCCCCCCCCCCTTGCCTACGCCCTTGCCATCATTCACACTTGCTTACATGCCTTACTAGTAAGTAGTAACTCTCCCACCTTCCAATGCAAGCAAACTTCAAATACAACCATGAACCACGCACCATCACCCAATTTGACATTCTACAAGGCAGCAATGATGCGCTATTACACGAAACATAAGCGCCAAAACGGACAACAGCTTCGATGGCTACCATCAGACTGGTTATTAATCACCGTTCGATTCGCAGATACAATTTTGAGAATAGATTCTTTCCGATTCAAAGAATCAAAACAAATATTTTAATCGATTCACGTTTGATTCAACATTTAAATATATGTGGTGAATTTATGTAAAATCAATACAAATGGAAACATACATATATGATCATTAAAACATTGTTAGAGCAATACAATTTCAGTATAAATGAATACCGGGACTGTATGTATTTGCACAATTTACCAGTGTACTTCAATCGTTAAGAATCGTTAAATCTTTTGATTCAATCAGCCTTAATTTGATGCGGGTTTTGATTCAATCACGATTCATGAATCAAAAGATCTGGTGGTGAATCAATTATTGTTTGATTCAAGGAATTTTGATTGAACGATTCTAATCGATTCAATCAGTGTTGAATCAATAACCAGTCTGGCTACCATATCCATAGGAGCTCCATATCCCGAAAATTTCCTGCCAATCGTCAAGTTTTTGCTGAAGTGAAGTCAAATGATTTAAATTGCATGTTTGTATTCTTGATTTGTTGTGTCATCTGTGATCAACAGTAGTCTCTCTCAAAATAATTGCTGACAACCAAAGATAATTCTTGTGAAATAATTGTTTAGATACATACTTGACGCACATACGGCGAATCCGGCGAATTTTTCGCGAAATTCCTACCGAACGACCATGAGAAATTTCGCGCACTTATTGTGACTTCCGACTTCCGAACGCACTTCCGCACTTCCGAACGCACTTATTGTGTACCAGAAACCGATAAGAGAGAAGCGACATATATGGCGCCATTTATATATTTGCAGCGTGAACCAAACAGTGGCCGGCCTTTTTGTCAGGGTAATAGAACAACGGGTAGAACAGTAAGGAATGTAACACCCAAATTAATTAAACAATATATAATTTGTATCGTAATTGTTTTGTCTATTATAAATTAAAGGTATTGTTTCTTATCAATAACTTGTATTTCCATAGATTATATCTTTATTTATTGAATTAAACTCCAGCAAATATACAAAGTAGTAGTCGAAGTAGTGTATATGGAGTACATGCTGTAGCATTTGGAAGCGGTCATATTAAATTCTACTATGAAGTTGTAGTCGAAGTAGTGTATATGTCAGTACTTGTAGTAGCATTTGGAAGTGGTCAGGGGTCGTTCCGACATTTTTTAACCCCCAAGAGGCCGGTTAGAGGGGCCCTCGTCCGGTTTGAGACTGAGAGGGCCGGCAGAGTCGTATGAAATGCCGGTTCAGATTACCACAGGCCCCGGTATGAGAGGGCCTCAAATCCTGGCCTGAGAGGGCTCCAGACCCAGGTGTGAGAGAATCATCAGGCGGTGTAAGATGGCACTCGGCTGGTCTGGGAGGGCCCTCTAAAGGCCGGCAGAGGGCCCTCTGCAGATTGGCTGGGACACTGCAGATCGACAGGGCCCCTAAAGGCTGGAAGAGGGCCTTCTACAGGTCGACAGGGCCCTCTAAATGCCGGCAGAGGCCCTCTACAGATCAGCGGGGCCCTATAAAGGCCAGCAGAGGGCCCTCTGCAGATTGGCTGGGACACTGCAGATCGACAGGGCCCCTAAAGGCTGGAAAAAGGCCCTCTACAGGTCGGCAGGGCCCTCTAAATGCCGGTAGGGGCCCTCTACAGATTCGCAGGGCGATCTACAGATCGGCAGGGCCCTCTAAAGGCCGGAAGGGGCCCTCTCCAGATCGGCAGAGACCCCCTACAGATCGGCAGGGCCCTATAAGGGCCGACAGAGGGCCCTCTACAACCGGCAGGGGCTCTCTAAATGCCGGCAGGGGGCCCTCTGCAGATCGGCAGGGCCCTTCAAAAGCTGATAGAGGGCCCTCTCCAGACTGGTTTGGGCCCTTGTCTACGTATTTACATATACATGCCTTTAACAAACAAGCAAGTGCTGTTATTTATTCGTGTTACGATTCTTTTTAGGTTCGTGGGCGTTCTTTTATGCGATGTAAGGCGTTTTGCGGGCGCCTGACACCATCCAAAACAATGGGGCCTTCGGCCCCAGGGGGCTCTCGCTCGGTCGCCAAAGGGGCTCGCCTGGCCTCCAGGGGGGGGGGGGGCATGACCCCCTTGCCCCCCCCCCCCCCCTTGGCTACGCCCTTGGGTCCTCAACAATGAGCTATAATAGCATAATCTTAAAATAATTATTCTGATCTGAGTATCCTCGTATATCTGAGTATCGCGTATCCTCTAATACGAAAACATTTGTATATAATATTGTTGGCTTATAATGGGAAGGTCACGAAACTGACCTGACCTTAGGTCACCGATATAAACAAAATACTAGATAGCAGGGTCGCAGGTGTATCTATGGCTTCATTACGTCCTGTGGGTTTTGAAGTGCTGATCAAAACACTGTGGCCAGGGGCTGTGGCACGACCACAAAGGATCTAGCTCGCTTGTGCTTGTTTAAAACAAACAAACAAACTATATTTAAAACAAACCTGTCTTTGTAAAAATTGTTTAGATTTCCTTAAAAATCAGGAAAGATGCCAATTTTAGGTCGATTTCAGTCGTTTAGGTGCATGGCACGATGCTGAATACATCCGCCCTTGAGCACCCCCATTTATTTTTGGAAATATAAAATCCACACCCCTGACTTGGTAGACTTGGTAAGCGGAGGCTAGTCGGCGAAGAGCGGCGCACTGATTGTCCATCTGTAAAACAGCGCAGGATCTGGGAGCAGCAGCGGCTCCAGCGAAGACGAGCTGGAACGAGCTGGGGCCTGCAGCTGCTGCTAGCTGGGCCGGCGGCGGCTGACTGCGCTCGCCGCTCGGTGCCTGTTTCGCGTGTTCCGCCGCCCAGCTGCTGCGAGATGGGCCGGCGGTGGCTGGCTTCGCTCGCCGCTCGGTGCCTGTTTCGCGTGTTCCGCCGCCTCCAGGCGAGCGCGACTGGGCTGGACGCGCGGCCAGCACGCCGCGCCAGTGCTCGGGCCGCGTAGCATTGTTTTCCATACCGTTAAGAGTAAAGACAAACGGAGAATATAAATGGCATTGCAGATACTGCTTTCTAGCATGCGGTTGGAGAACGGATATAGGCCGGAGTCTGAGTCTGAGTCTGAGTCGTCTGAGTCGTCTGAGTCGTCTGAGTCGTCTGAGTCGTCTGAGTCGTGTGAGAAAACGCAAACATGTTGCAGACAGTGCAAACACGGCACATCTAACTTGTTAAAGAACAAAATAAATTATAAAAACATCATTTCAGTAGAACTGCACCGAAGTGAGAAACTCTCGGTGGCAGGTGGGTACGTGACTAAACTCAGAACCAGGGCTGCTGCGGAGTCAACATAATTTTAGCAACTCCGACTCCCACTCCGACTACGGCCTGCAAAAAATCGACTCCAACTCCGACTCCGACTCCGACTCCGACCTATATCCGTTCTCCAACCGCATGCTAGAAAGCAATATCTGCAATGCCATTTATTTTCTCCGTTTGTCTTTATTCTTAACGGTATGGAGAACAATGCTACGCGGCCCGAGCACTGGTGCGGCGTGCTGGCCGCGCGTCCAGCCCAGTCGCGCTCGCCTGCAGACGGCGGAACACGCGAAACAGGCACCGAGCGGCGAGCGAAGCCAGCCACCGCCGGCCCATCTCGCAGCAGCTGGGCGGCGGAACACGCGAAACAGGCACCGAGCGGCGAGCGCAGCCAGCCGCCGCCGGCCCAGCTCGCAGCAGCTGCAGGCTTCAGTCCCAGCTCGTTCCAGCTCGTCTTCGCTGGAGCCGCTGCTGCTCCCGGATCCTGCGCTGTTTTACAGATGGACAATCAGTGCGCCGCTCTTCGCCGACTAGCCTCCGGCAACCAAGGCTACCAGTCAGGGGTGTGGATTTTTATTTCCAAAAATAAATGGGGTGCTCAAGGGCGGATGTATTCGGCATCGTTCCATGCACCTAAACGACTGAAATCGACCGAAAATTGGCATCTTCCCTGATTTTTAAGTTTCTCAGTCACTAAGCTGCCAATGCTTCCTGTTTATTGCCCCTGAAAAAAATATTCAAGGAAGGAATAATTAACTCCCGATGCAATTCCTACATAGTTTCGTAAAGTCTGCTGCGTCCTCATTCTTTGACGCTGTCTTTGAGGCCGTGCCTGTAACAGACCTATACAGTGGGCTCGCCAAATCCAGCTCTCCGGACCAATGCCGGAACGTTCACCTGTTGACATGGCTATGATCATCATAATTTCGGGGGGGGGGGTGTCGTCTGGTTGTCAGCGCGAAAGAGTTTCGTTGAGCGGGAGAGGGAAGTAAATCACGACTTTCCCCGGAACAAAAATCACAACCTCCCGGAATGGTTGGGGAGGGGGCAAAACCATACGTTTGCCTACCGATTTTTGTTTTGTTGGGGGAGGGGGGATTGCCTGTTTTGCGCTAACGTAGATCCACCACTGATGCGACGTTCTGATGGCCCCAACACAATGCAGGAAGCTCAAATTATTTGTTTGTTTTTTGTTAGTGTATTTTACTCAGTACGTCACCTTAGGCAGGTTTAAATGATATGCTCGATAATTCCGATTATACACAGATGATTTTGATTCTCAGCCAGCGTCCCCCCCCCCCCCCCCGCTCCATCTCATGTCTGCCTGGCGTGCCGCCTGCTGCTGCTCGCTTCAGAGTTGCAGCTGCTGACCGGCTGCCTGCCTCGCTCTTGCAGGTTACTCTCCATCTGTGCTCAACGCATTGGATGAGCCGTGGTAGAGCGCAGTGCGCGCGCGCGCGCGCGCGCGACGCTTGCAGCCCGGTGCGCGCCGACCCTCGTCTCACGCGGCACGCATGTCAGTACTGTCCACTGTCCGACTGCCCGCGCTGCCCGCGCACCGCCCGTGCTGCCCGCGTACCGCCCGCGCTGCCCGCGCACCGCCCGCGCTGCCCGCGCACAGCTATATCGTCCGTGTTTGTCTCGTCTTTTCACAGGATGTCGACGCTAAGAAAACGATGTCACGGCGAAAATACTGAAGAATAAAAAAAAATTGTCACAGAGCAAATTCCACTAAATTCTAGTGAAAATGGTTAGTGATCGCCCAGTGCGTATTAAGAAACTAGCATTCAGCAAGGAACTTGAATGTCTGGACTTGTTATTTGATAGGTTTCCCTAATTGTGATGAGAGTAAACTAAATATCATGCAGTGACATGGTTATCAGTGACAGCCAAGTTATTGATTTAAATGCATTGATTTGTTTAGTACACACAAGCGGTCCCCGCTTGCTTCGCTGCGCGAAGAGGCGACGCCGTTGGCGTCGGTTGTGCCGTTAAAACTTATTTTGGGTTACACTAAATCATTCTAAAATTGCATTTATCAACCTATGATCCGTCAAACGGGAGTAAGTTTCAATCGCGGCATGTTCTAGAATAGTTACTTCGGAGCCAATATTCGGTGGCTATTGCAAGTTTTACCGACTCGAATTACGCCGACCAAAATAGGTATTACAGCGTTTTATTAGCACTTTATTTATAGCTTTCATGTTTGTAAATAAGGGTATATTTTTGGTGGATATTGGTCAGAAATGACTGCGCTATCACAGCTGTAAAACTTGTATCGTTCAACACCCTCAGGTTTTGACGGCATGGCGGTGTAATCAGAAAAATGCTTTAAAAAATGGTAAATTGTATATCCCAAGTCGATTTAAATGCATAAATACTGATCGGTAAGCTTCAGTTTTACATGCATTATAAAGCCGGTACATTTGTCTACACAATTGCAAAAGTGTCATCGCTTTACATGCGATAGGTTCCGAGTTATGACTTTAATCGTGAAAAACGTTGTAAAACCATGATTTAAATGATTATATTATTATATTTAAATTATTTCGCTCTTTGCTTTGCACGTGCCACTCGCTGCTCGCCGACCCACATTGCATACGCCATCCGGTTCATTTCTCTACACGCCTGTGTTTATCCCGTGCCGATCGGACTCTAAATTACCGAGATATCGACCTGGGATTGCAACCATGTTTCGCGTTTGTTCGCATTTTACACACACATTTCGCTCGTGTTTTTTCTGCATGTTCTAAACTAATGGAAAAACATGCGTTTTATTAGCTGGCGCGAGCTGTGATCGACATCGGAGCGACTTTTCGGAGCGACTTGGTTTTTGTTTTGCCGTGGATCGTCACAAAGCTTGAAACTGTCGTGTGTGCCAATTCACCGCCATCGGTGCTTCCGTCTGTGATGTGCGTGTTGCTACATAAATGAGGACACATACACACATACACACAAATACGTACGCTGCTGCAAATTTAGTGAATTAGCTTCGTCCCGAGATCTCGGACGAAACTTGAAATTTGTGGCGATCTTGAATGTCATTGGTTTTCACCCGCAAGGGTATGGTTACCCCTTTTGATGATCAGAATGACTCGTTATACCCCCCCCCCCCCCCCCCATAACGCGGCCGCGGTTCTCAGTTTGAAGCTATGCGGTACAGCGTAACTTCAGGCGTTTACTACTAGTGCCATCTGGGGACAGGAATATAGGTAGGCATGTGTCCTGCTGCTCTAAGTCTAAAGCTGTGGTTCCCAGCGTTTAAGAACACGTAAACCGTAACACAAAGCTGATTATCTGATTTAACATTAATTTGTTTTGATGCTCTTTGCGATAATGTGGTGACATTGAAACCAGGAATCCATTGAACCAGGAATCTACTGATCAACGTGCCGATTGTGTACCATCATCAAACGAATCCGTTATAACTTCTCCCTTAGCTGCTCAATGGCCATTATCCCAGCCTGAAGGCTGCATTACCCAAGTGTGGGGTAGTTAACCCTTATTTGAGAACCACTGTTTTATATAATTTTCTACACCTTAACCCGCGAGTCACTGGGGGGGCTTTTTTAGCCCCCCCCCCCCCCCCCCTTAGGAATATTAGGCATATCTCAATAACTAATGCAGATATCGACGCCAAACTTTCAGTACCTATCCGGGCATCATTTTTACACATTATAAGAAAAAATTAAAAAAATTCGTCAGAATTTATTTGAGATATAGTGAATTTAGTGACGTCACTAAACACGATTTTGACACCAAAATCGGCTAAATTTTGCCAGGCCCTACAAATGCCGCATATGAAGCAAAATGCAATCAAAAAACGCTAAAAGGTAGAACATTGCAAGGGCTACAAACCGGCTATCTAGAAATTTCGAAACATTTGGGTTTTGACCCAAAATTTTCAAAAAAAACTTTTTTTGAAAAAATGCTCACAAAATCAAATATTTGAAAGATATTGAAAAAACCGGAATATATATCAGATAACAACATATGGGCAACTACCACACCAAATTTCAAAATTATATCATCTTTTTTTACTTTCATGACATATAAAGTATGGGTAAATCATGACGTCAGATTTTGAAATTGCGTTTTTTGGATTTTATTGACCGGATACAGACAAATAAACGCCAGCACTGTTTTCTTTAGATAAATCTGATATAGAAACATGCCTTTTTTATTTCGATTTATCAATTTCAAATTTTGACCTTCAGTGACCTGAACTTGACCTGAACTTGACACTAACTTCACGTAAATGAAGTCAGGTTGTAAAATGACTTCTACTATCGAATTCTACGCGTAAAAGCATCCATAAACCATGTGCTGCATGATTTTCGTTGATATTTTGAGTGTAGTAACCTTTTGTGACCTGACCTTGACCTTGCTCTTTTCCTCACTTTAGCACATTTGGGATATGTATCATACCTTTGACATCACTTTGGGTGATTATAGGCGTAATCGAAGGTCATGGATGGCAAGTATTGTCCATAAACTCAAATACCTCGATTTTGACGTTTGACTTGACCGTGACCTGACATGTGACCTTAATTTGACATTTTTAAGTTTGCGTTAGGCTTCTCTCATTGAGCGCTTTCGAATGCCGCCTTGCGCGTCCCGCTGCGATCATTGGTTCTGAAGATACCAGGGGGGGGCTAAAAAAAAGCCCCCCCCCCCCCCCCCCCCCCAGTGAGTCGTGTTACAGAATATACCCCAGTGACTGCCGGGTTAAAGGAAATAGTTCACCTTCAACATTAGTTTTAAACTGAGATAGCCGTTTTGTAGCCCGTGTTGGGAAACCCCTATCTGCAAGTTTTCTTGACTGAAAAGACTTTCCAGCCGAATATATTTGATTTTTTGGCGAATAAATGCGGTGCTGGCGAAAGAATGTTGTATAGCCCGGGCAGAGGCTATACCATCAGCCAATCAGCTTGCAGTTGGTGCTAGCAAGCGAACCGCCGGCTGCCGGTTGGCACATCTCCAATGCGAGTCTATCCTTACGCGTCTACTTTCGAATCTGATTGGCTGAACCATTGTTTACATTCGCGTGACGTCCGGACTCTGACTTAGAGTATGCATATAGTTTTGATAAACAATAAAAATGTACGGCCTTCTGTCCTGAATCGGCGCGATATCAGGCCATTTTTGACAATATAAAAATAAATTGTATTAAAAAATATCATCAAATCGTGTTTGGTAAACAATTTCCTAGGTGAACTATTTCCTTTAATCAAGGAGTCCGATTGGGAAACGTTGAATCAATGGACTCAGCGTAGTTCCGCCATGTAGTAAACCCTTCGGGTCCTGATCACGATTGGGCCTCGCTGACGCCCGTACTTCAGATGAGATACAACTTCTGTGCATCAACTAAGGCTGTTTTGGGCTCCATGACTTATCTAGATCATATACCAGGGTCATTCCACGTCAAATCGCACAACAAATTCCCCGACCCCCTCCGATTTTGATGACAATTGGTACACCTGTAGTGTTAAGTGAAAGAAACATACACGCCCACTTTTAGGTCCGAGTGACCTCAAGGGTCATATTTAGAGGTCATCAAATGTTACGATTTTGTGCTTACTTTATATCAATCAAACGCCTATATTTGTATGCTAATGGACTTAGCGGAATATCATTAATATTGAAGTGCTCCACAGGGTTGGACCATTCCAAAATAGGGGTAAAAATCCACGTGACCTCAATATGACCTTTGACCGGACGAGGTCAAAATAATAAAATGTATTTGTCTATAAGTTTGCTTGCTCGTAACTAGTCCAAACTTAACAGAATAAATGAACGTAACATCCTATGATTAAAACCATTAGGGTTGATGACCTTAACCTCGATGTATAAAATCGTTAAATTACTGATAGACTATATTGATATTTCGGCCACAGGCCTTTGTCAAAATTACATATGAGTGAATACAATGTGTACATGAATGACAACCATGAATGTCACCTGTTAATAAATAACACCTGTGCATATGTGATATGCTCCTGAACATCTATAGAACACCGTATTACCTATAGGTAATACGTATCTGTGGGCCATACACTATTCCCAGGTCATGCAAGGTTAGGTCAAGCTGAAAACTCGGAAAGTGATTGAATTCGTCAAACGGAAGCTACCCACCAAATTGGACGTCATTCGAGTCAAAGAAACCGACATTATGGCAAGCGACATGAAAATAGCATCGGGGCATTGCTCCGTTCCACTCACTTCCTTACCATACTCAAAGGGCGGTATCTCAAAAAGTTGAAGTGTCCGCCATTCTTTTTTGCACATTCATCCTCTAAGAATTTGTGCACGTAACATCCTCTAAGAATGTGCAAAAAAGAATGGCGGACACTTCAACTTTTTGAGATACCGCCCTTTGAGTATAGTAAGGAAGTGAGTGGAACGGAGCAATTCCCCGAGGCTATTTTCATGTCGCTTGCCATAATGTCGGTTTCTTTGACTCGAATGACGTCCAATTTGGTGGGTAGCTTCCGTTTGACGAATGCAATCACTTTCCGAGTTTTCAGCTTGACCTAACCTCGCATGACCTGGGAATAGTGTATGGCCCACAGATACGTATTACCTATAGGTAACACGGTGTTCTATAGATGTTCAGGAGCATATCACATATGCACAAGTATTATTTATTAACAGGTGACATTCATGGTTTCTATTGACATCATGATCCCGGATGACCATTTCGGAGTTCAACCGAGGTCACTGACCTCTGATGACCTGAGATGACTTTTATGGTCTCTGGAAATTTCTAGGGCATTGTATCTGTCAATCAGAAAAAGGATGCAGTGTCCTTATACCGCCCCTAAAATCCATGTTACGTCAAGGGTGCCTCCAAGAACGGTTATAGTAGTAGTATTTTATTGAGGTCTCCAGTGTTTGGCTTTTCAGCCCTCGCGTCAATGACATTTCATAAAATCTAACCATGTAAAATCGATCTAATCACATACCGCATACACACTAAAGTAAAAACACTACATGCTGATACTACACATAAAAAACACCACACAAAATACAATCGCTAAATAACATTTTAAAACATGATGAGCCAATGAGTATTAAAAGAAAACCTAGATAGACATTAATACGAGCATGTTACTGTTGACTAGCAATTTGTATGCGCTCATTCCACGCCATAACGGCCCTATAGGGAAAACTGCGCCTTGCTGCCTCGGTCCTGATTCTAGGCAGCTCCAGCATCCCTGCCTCAGTTCCTCGCGTCTGTCTACTCGAAACAATGGCACGGCGAGTCAGGCAGTCAGCTAGAGCAGGTGGGCCTGTGTCGGAGAGCAGCCGCTTCACCATGGCCAGGTCTCGAGCCTTGAGCATCTCCTCGAACCTCGGCCAGCCCAGGGTCTGCAGGGTGGGACTAATGTGATCTCGTCGGTGTTGGCCTGACACTATGCGGGCTCCAAAGTTGATGATTTTTATAATTCGTCTTTTTTAGTCACGTTACACCCTCCCCATGCTGTTAGGCAGTATATACACAGATTGCCGGCGTTCAGCATTGCAGGCGCCAGTGCAGGGTCTGATACCTTTGTGACCGTGCAGAGGAGGGAGGAAGGAAGAGGGGGGGGGGGGGTAGACTACCTGGCGTTTCGCTCCTAATTGAGCTAGACCTTCGATTTAAAAAAAAAACAGTGGAGCATATCATTATATAAAATGGATTCCAAATTTGCAATCAGCATCCTAAAATGTCCTAGAAACCTCCAGAGGCCAAAAAATAATATCAGGTCATCAAAGGTCAGTGACATCGGTTGACCTCTGAAAATGTCATCCGGTCATGATCTCAATGGAAACCATAAATGTCACCTGTTAACACCTGTGCATATGTGTTATGCCCCTGAACATCTATAAAACACCGTATTACCTATAGGTAATACGTATCTGTGGGCAATACACTATTCCTAGGTCATGCTAGGGCATGTGAGGTCAGGTTAAGCTGAAAACCCGGGAAGTGGTTGAATTCATCAAACGGAAGCTACCCACCAAATTGGACGTCAATCGGGCCAAAGAAACCGGCATTATAAGTAATTATAGGCAAGCATTATAGGCAAGCGACATGAAAATAGCCTCGAGGCATTGCTCCGTTTCACTTCCTTACCATACTCAAAGGGCGGTATCTAAAAAAGTTGAAAAGTGTCCGCCATTCTGTTCTTTTTTGCACATTCTTAGAGAATTTTACGTTCATTTACTCTGACAAGTTTGGACTAGTTACAAGCAGGCAAACTAATAGAAGAAGAAAAAAAAATATATTATTTTCTTTAAATTATATTATCTTCGATATTAGTTGTAGTCCGCTAAGTCCATTAGTATACAAGATATAGACGTTTGATTGATATAAAGTACGCAAAAAAATCGTGACCTTTGATGACCTCTAAACATGGCCCTTGAGGTTACCCGGACCTAAAAGTGGGTATGTATGTTTCTTTCACTTGACACTACAGGTGCACCAATTTGCATCCAAATATAAATGGGTCGGTTACGAAACCCCCCTTTTGTGTGCGATTTGACGTGGAATGGCCCACCAGGTATATCGTACCAATTACGTAACAGTACCTATCCCCGACATTCAACATTCAGTACCTAGTTTAGACATACATAGAGTTATATAAGCTGCGTCTGTTCTAAACTCCAGCACATTCTCAGTTTATGGACCAAACTTACATATCTGCTGAAGTACTGGGTGGCAGCGAACTACGCCCGTGAAGGGGATCTGACGGGTTGACCGCATGGCGGGGATAAGTCGAGTCCGTTGATTTAACATATCACAAGTCTGCATAGAGTTATCATGTGCAGTCTTTCAAATGCTGGTAAAGGCTGAAACTGAAATGCACAATTCCTAAAGAGTGAGATGAGCTGAGGACTGAGGTAATATAAAACTATTGTCAGCTAATATTAGATTATGTTTGCGTCTCTTTGGTCTGTTTTAGCTTTAAGTTTCGCTCTATTTTATGTTATTTCCTACATTATGTATAGTGCTCAATGAGCCACCCATAGGATATTTTATTTTTTTCTGATTAAGTCGGCCACTGAATGATTGATTGGATTGGATATTGGATATCGTATTGGATATTGGATATCGTATTGGATATTGGATATCGTGTGACCTACACGATGCTACCTATCGTTCCAAATATTGCAAATATCACTGGTCACTGGTCACTGGTATCACTGGTCACTGGTCACTGGTCACTGGTATCACGGGTCCGTTTTCGCAGGATATCATCTCCCGTTTCACCCACAGGGAATAACCAGCCGCCCGTCGACGCGCTTGCCATGAAGATAAGACGCAACCGGTCTGCGGCCTCCGCCATATCCCAGGTGTCCAAGGCCACCTCCCCGTCACTGCTGGTGCCTCAGATCAACTCCGGGTCCTCTGCGCCGCCACCGCCGTCACCTTCGAGCCTTCAGCCACCGCCGACACCGGTGCGTGCGCTGCGGGCCCGCCAGCCGCCGCGGCTCATCGCCCACCAGCGCTCCTCACCGGCGGCGGAGCAGGCGGCTCTCTCGGACGGCCGGCCGCCGGCGACACAGAGGGCGGCAGCGTCGCACTCGGCAGCGTCAAACTCACATGAGCCCGTGCCGTGGCCGTACGAGACGGCGCCGCGGCCGTACCAACCTGTGTCGAGGTTGCACGAGGCTCCCTCGAGCTCCCGCGAGGCGCTGTCCAAGTCCCGCGAGGCGGCCTCGAGGCCAGGCGAGCTCGGGTCGAGGTCGCCAGTCGGTCGGACGAGGTCGTTCGAGCCGACCAGGCACGGTCATCAGATGGTGGACGCTGCCACCGCGCCGATGGCGCCCGTCTCCCCCGGCGGCGGCCAGGGCGGTCTCAGCCTGAGGCTCGCAAAGCACAGTCACAACTACGGCTCCGAGTACGAGCACATGGTGTCGAGCGGCGCCACCTGCTGTCACGGCTCCTCCCGCACCCGAACACGCAGCGCCCTCTGCAACATCACCTGAGTGATCACAGCGTCCTCTGCACCATCCCCTGAGTGATCACAGCGTCCTCTGCAACATCCCCTGAGTGATCACAGCGTCCTCTGCAACATCCCCTGAGTGATCACAGTGTCCTCTGCAACATCACCTGAGTGAGCACAGCGTCCTCTGCAACATCCCCTGAGTGATCACAGCGTCCTCTGCAACTTCCCCTGAGTGATCACAGCGTCCTCTGCAACATCCCCTGAGTGATCACAGCGTCCTCTGCAACATCACCTGAGTGATCACAGCGTCCTCTGCAACATCCCCCGAGTGATCACAGCGTCCTCTGCACCATCCCCTGAGTGATCACAGCGTCCTCTGCACCATCCCCTGAGTGATCACAGCGTCCTCTGCACCATCCCCTGAGTGATCACAGCGTCCTCTGCAACATCCCCTGAGTGATCACAGCGTCTTCTGCAACATCACCTGAGTGATCACAGCGTCCTCTGCAACATCCCCTGAGTGATCACAGCGTCCTCTGCACCATCCCCTGAGTGTTCACAGCGTCCTCTGCAACATCCCCTGAGTGATGACAGCGCCCTCTGGAAAGTCTACAGAGTGAAGACAGTGCCACACACAGTGTACGTACGTGCTCTCTGCAGTGTCCTGTGTCCTCTCGCTCTGCGCTGTGCTGGACTGTTTTGTGTGATATTAGCTCTTGTTTTGCTAGTACTAAAATCCCTATTCTCCTTTCCGATGAACCTTTTTATTTATTTATTTTATTGATCGCCAACAGAGCAAGACTCCAATAACAGGCGAAGTCGTGAGAGATAAAACACGATGGTAAACTACTAAATACATAGTAAAACATAAACACATCATAAATGTATAAATAAATACAAAAAAGCACCAGCAATCGTATAAGTGTAAAGCGACGCCACATACTTGAGGACACTGTTTTTAAAACTGTAAAAGTTGCCTCCGAACATATCTGCATCCACAATATCACTATTTAAGAAGGTGTTAACTATTTTCGGAATCCTGACAAACAGTCCACTTTGTACAGTGCTCACTCGTGCATGGGGCACCGCGAGCAGGGTTCGCGAGCGGGTCGATCGGGCAGGCACTCTCAAAGGCAAATTGAACAAGAGAGTTCCTGAGTCCAGTCTGTTGTCAAAGACGCTGCGAGCAAACAGAATATCATGCTGGATTCTCCGAGAAGCCAGAGAGGTGACTTTGAAATATTGCAAAAGATCTCGGTACGAAAGAGAAGAAAAGCCAGCATGATGGTGTGCTTGAAGCCACATGAGGAATTTGTGCTGTACCCGATCGACCCGCTCAGTGTGGGCCTTGGCCGCACCTGTCCAGATTACGCTGCCGTACTCTAAAACTGAGCGCACATTGGCATAGTAAGCAGCCATAAGGGCACTTTGCCTAAATTTATATCGTCCCGCATGTTGGAACGACCGAATCAAGAGCCCAAGTGCTCGGTTGCCCTTGCGTACCGTACAGTTCACATGGGCCGCAAAGGTCAGCTTTGAATCTATCATGACTCCCAGATCACGGATCTGTGACACTCGCTCTAACTCTGTGTTATCAATGAAGTAATCTGTCTGGACAGGTGCGCGTCTGAGGGTCATCGTAAACGACTTGCATTTACTGGGATTTAGGGTGAGTCCCCAGCTGACAGACCAGGCAATCAGCCGGTCCAGGTCCTCCTGAAGCCGAAGTCCGTCAGCAGGGGACTCAATTTTGCGATAAAGTTTAACGTCGTCTGCGTAAAGCAGACAGCCGGAGTTGATAACGGATGGCAAATAGTTTATAAACAACGAGAAGACCAAAGGGGCCAGAATGGACCCTTCCGGAACACCTGAGAGGACCGGTTTCCACTCGGATGTCTTCCCATTGACGACAACCCTCTGACGCCTACCCGACAGGTACGAGACGAACCATTTTTGAGCATTTCCTTGCAAATTGTAAGAATTTATGAGTTTGTGAACAACAAGCGCATGATTGACACTTTGAAAGGCGGCCGAGTAGTCAGTATAAATAGCGTCCGTCTGGTACCCGCCAGATATGGCCCCCCACGCAGAGTGCAAGTACACCGCAAGATTCGAGATACATGAGCGTTTTGGAATGAAGCCATGCTGCTGCTCACATAAAACCGGTTTTACATGATTAGATAACTGGTCATATACGACGCGTTCGAGGATCTTTCCAAAGAGGGGGAGCAGGGACACTGACCGGTAATTACCCGGTACTTTTTTGTCACCCTTCTTGAACAACGGGATAATGTTCGCCTGCTTCCACCTCTCCGGAAATACACCACCTCTCACAGAAAGGTTACAAATTTTGGTCATCGGCACAACGAGCTCATCCGCACACTCAGAGATAATCCTTGCGCTGATGTTATCAGCGCCGCATGCCTTGTTGGGCACTACAGACTTGAGGGCGCTTAGGACGGCATTATCAGTCACAGTAAATTCATCAAGGCTATCGAGTACATGATATTCTGGAGCGTCCGAAAATGTTCGCACTCTCGGATCGGTAAACTTTGAAGCGAAAGCTTCATTAAGTACAGTGGCTCGTTCGTAGTCACCGGTCACATGGCTGCCGTTCGAATCGATCAAAACAGGTGAGACGGACGCCTTCTTAGTAACACACTTTAAAAATGACCAGTATCGTTTGGGGTTAGTCTTAAAATCATCTGTAAGTTTCACTAAATATTCAGAATACTTCGCATTAGCGATGTGCTTAAATTCCCTTCTACGGTCAGCAAAGTCCGTCTCACTCGCGTGCCCAGGATTGCGCTTCAGGCGTCGGAAGGCCGCCTCCAATAGGTGCCTGACGCTGGGTAGGTTCTGTCTGCCATGCGGCATCTGTCCGCGAGGAGTTCCCCATGGCTGTGGTTTACCCGATAATCAAAGGTAAATCCAGCACACAAATATCAGCAAATCATTTTCACCGATATTGTATGGCTGCCTTCCCTCCGCGAACAAACACAGCGGCGAAACTTGTTGCGGTCCCTGTTTTGTTCACCATCGCTCATTGCTCTTTCAAGTCTGATAATTATAAACGTTAATGTTCCCAGTGCGGCAGAATCCAGCAGCTAGGTAAACTATGCGTACTAACTATAGGTAAACTATGCGTACTAACTATAGGTAAACTATGCGTATGCGTTCTGAAAGTTCTATCAAGTGATAAATTCACTGTAGCCGTCTAATGTCATCGTTAAAAACTGCATATGATTGGGAACAGTGCGCACGGATCGTCTGCTTGCGACGTTGAATTGCAGTCAAAGTGAAATCGTTCATCACTCTGTTGGCTGAGGGACAGCTCCCGCCACATAACCGCAGAGGCTGGGTACGGTTTTATTCTCCGCTCGGCAGACCAATGCCTTACCGATGGAGCTAATCAGGCCGCTCTATCTCTATTACTCTATTGAGACATCTGTATGAAGTCGAATCGTTTCTCAGATACATCTCGACACTCTGCTGGTATAGGGCATTATTATTTGATGGTTTATTAAGACGCTGTTGATATACAGAGTACTGGAGGTGCTGGTATAGGGCATTATTATTTGATGGTTTATTAAGACGCTGTTGATATACAGAGTACTGGAGGTGCTGGCATAGGGCATTATTCTTTGATGGTTTATTAAGACGCTGTTGATGTACAGAGTACTGGAGGTGCTGGTATAGGGCATTATTATTTGATGGTTTATTAAGACGCTGTTGATATACAGAGTACTGGAGGTGCTGGTATAGGGCATTATTCTTTGATGGTTTATTAAGACGCTGTTGATGTACAGAGTACTGGAGATGCTGGTATAGGGCATTATTCTTTGATGGTTTATTAAGACGCTGTTGATATACAGAGTACTGGAGGTGCTGGTATAGGGCATTATTCTTTGATGGTTTATTAAGACGCTGTTGATGTACAGAGTACTGGAGGTGCTGGCATAGGGCATTATTCTTTGATGGTTTATTAAGACGCTGTTGATGTACAGAGTACTGGAGGTGCTGGCATAGGGCATTATTCTTTGATGGTTTATTAAGACGCTGTTGATGTACAGAGTACTGGAGGTGCTGGTATAGGGCATTATTCTTTGATGGTTTATTAAGACGCTGTTGATGTACAGAGTACTGGAGGTGCTGGTATAGGGCATTATTATTTGATGGTTTATTAAGACGCTGTTGATATACAGAGTACTAGAGGTGCTGGTATAGGGCATTATTATTTGATGGTTTATTAAGACGCTGTTGATGTACAGAGTACTGGAGGTGCTGGTATAGGGCATTATTCTTTGATGGTTTATTAAGACGCTGTTGATGTACAGAGTACTGGAGGTGCTGGTATAAGGCATTATTCTTTGATGGTTTATTAAGACGCTGTTGATGTACAGAGTACTGGAGGTGCTGGTATAGGGCATTATTCTTTGATGGTTTATTAAGACGCTGTTGATATACAGAGTACTGGAGGTGCTGGTATAGGGCATTATTATTTGATGGTTTATTAAGACGCTGTTAATGTACAGAGTACTGGAGGTGCTGGTATAGGGCATTATTATTTGATGGTTTATTAAGACGCTGTTGATGTACAGAGTACTGGAGGTGCTGGTATAGGGCATTATTCTTTGATGGTTTATTAAGACGCTGTTGATGTACAGAGTACAGAAATGAGTCGATGTTTGGTGACAGTTTGACACGAGTTGTGTGTGACACGCTGTATGCCTATATGTGTGACTCTGTTTCAGAAGAGGTGAAAATACTATTCGTCGAATGTGTGTCTCTCTTCAGATTGTTGGCTGGGCTGACTTCAGTTCCTGATTGTCTAGTCGTGAATGACTGGTTCTTTTGAGTGTTAATGACTGGGTAGTTTGTAACGTGCTTGTTCAGCTGAATGTTAGTCCGCCGATTGCAAGGACAGTTAGACTGATATCGAATGAGTGACCACCGATGACTAGTGGCCCGTGTTAATGTTACGTAGTTATTGAGTTCGCTGTGGCCCATGCACACTGCACACCGCAAAATATCGGGGATCACACGACAGTGCGGAAAACGCTTGAAATGTACTGCAAGACTATTGGCATAAGCAGTCAACGGTTCAACAGACTAGTGGCATAAGCAGTCAACGGTTCAACAGACTCCACCAAAGCACTTGGCTGTTGACAGTATTGATCTTGTATACGCGGGTAATGAAGGAGAGGTTGACACGGCTCTGTGCTGCTACATGATGCAGCGGAGCCGGTACATCTCTGTTCTTTCCGAACGCTCTGGAGGAGCGTGAGGTTGAACCAAGTTTTGTGTTCATTGATGTTGATGACTTGCGATGTTTCATGTTTACATCCGTTTTGCTTCAGAGAACGTTGAACAGGCGTTGAGTAATAAACATGTCGCACCAGTGGCCAGTGTAGTTTGTTATGGTGATAGCTATGGCAGACATCAGGGGCATTCCACGACAAATCGACCAAAAATAATTCAATTTGACACCCTCCAGTGGCGGATCCAGGATTGTCTTAGGCTAGGGGCTTCAGGTCCGAGGGCGGCATATTTCATCGGTGTCAGGGGCGACATGGTCCAGAGGGGCGCCAATATGTAAATTAAACGGGTCAAATATGCCTCTTCTTTAAAGGGATTATACGGGTTTTTCCCAGAATAATTGAGTTACATAGTACAACTTACTTATAAAGGTGGTAGAAGTCACACGGTAGTCACATTTTTATGGAAATTACCTCTTCTGCACGTAAGAACATTTCAAAGTGCGCGGTGATGCCACCGCGTACTTTCTGAAGTACTGGTTGAGGCGGAGTCAGTCATCTCTTTTATGTAAATGAAAACACCTCACTTATGGCATGTTTCCGGTTACAATAAGCAATATATTGATTAAAAAAACGTGTTTTTTCCAACGACAGCAGCAGTTACCTAGTTTTTCCCATAAAATTCGATGTTTTTCATGAATTTGCATGCCAAAAAAGTAATACGCCACCACCAAATTCTCAACTCTAAAGGCCGCAAGGAAAAATCCACAAAAACCACAAAACCCGAACGAACAGTATGTAGTTATAAAGAGTCCCGCAAGAATTGAATAGTCTTTTTGTGATTCAGTATAGGACTTGCAGATAATTCAAAGCTCTAAACTTGATGAAAAACGAACGAAGGCATGACATTATCGTCCTGGCCAAGAGCGTCTTGAATTTAGTAACTCCTACAATCGTCATCCAGATGGCAAAGAGCGCAAGAATTGTCACGTATGCCAAGGCCAAGGTGATCTGCATCGCATATTGTCAATATTGATATTGTACCATGCCCTGACCCACCAAGAACAAGAAGACATTGTAGCAGAGTAAGTTTATATCTACCATATTGTATCATTATTTTATATTTTAAGTATTTTAACTACCGTCAGTAAGTTGTGAAAAGGGTGTTGTAAACCATACCTGAACCCCGCTTTAGCCAAGCTAAGTAGCTGTTGGGTAGCTCTGTTGTTTTGTGTATTTTTTGAGGAACCACATTATATTTAGATATAAGGATTAGATATTTAGTTTTGTGGATCGTTTAGGTATTATTTTTAAGCATTCATAGTTAGCTGTTACCTCTTACTTGCTTTTTAAAGGACTTTTCATTCTAGCTTGTGTGCGCCAAAATTGTCTTAGTCTTATTTTTGTGTTATTAGTTGCAGGGTTGGATAAGTAGATATTTTTAGAAAATTAGGGATAATTAAGGTGTATTTAGTATTCAGTTTATTTAAGGATTAGATATTTAGTCTAGTATTAGGTGCACTCATAGCTGATTTGTGTCACTAGCTTTACTTAGATCTAGTTAAGGTTTAGAAGAAGAAAAAACAAACAAAACAAAAAAAGTTAAGTTAAGTTAGTAAAGTATTGAAAAGTGCATAGTACCTAAGTTACTAGTGTATTCAAATGAGCATGACTAGGATGCAGGTGAAGGTAGCAGAGCTAGAGGCCCTCCAGGCTAGGGTAGCAGAGCTTGAGGCGCAGTTAAGTAAGTGTAGGTGTAGAGATGAGCCGCAGGAGGGTGTAGCTCCTGACCAAGGAACGTATGCGCAGATCGTGGTTAGGGGGTCAGAAAAGGAGCCTACAGGATCAGGGACCAGTGGTAGTTCTGATAGGGGCATAAGGGAGGAGGATAAGGCAAAGGTGGATAGTGCGGCTGGGGTTTGGAAGTGTGTTGGAGGGTCACGTTTCTGGAGACTCAACATTGTGGAAAGTAATGCTAGGGCCACAGACAGTAAGGATGAGGAGGGGTGCTGGGTAATGGAGGGTGGTAGCAGAATCTGGAGGAGGAAGAGGGAAGGGGATCAGGAGGGATGGACAAAAGTTCAGGGTAGAGTCAGGCAGTACAGCCCCAGAGAACATCCACAGGTTACAATAGCAAATAGGTTTAGTGCGTTAGTCAGCAGCTGAAAGTGACAGGGAAGAGATTCAGCATTTAGTGGTTGGGGACTCAAGGGTAAGGCCCTTAAGGCGAACATTCTGTGGGAAGAGGGACAGATGTATAGTCAAACCAGGGGCAAGAGTAGTTGATATGGGCCCTGTCATTGAGGCAGAACTTGGTAGGAGTAGCCCGGAGACAGTTATACTACAGGTGGGGGTGAACGACATAGGACCTAGGCAGAGTGTGAGAATAGTAGCGGAGTACCGGAGCCTGCTGCAGAGGTTGAAGGAGTCCAGGAAACCAGTCATTGTGACTGGCATCCTCCCTCGCTGTGGAGCCAGTGAGGAGTGGTACTCGAGAGCTCTGTCTGTGAACAGCTCAGTTCAGAACTTATGTTCAGCTATGGGGCTTAGTTATGTAGACTTATGGGATCAGTTCTATGAGTGGCGTAGGTACTATATGAAGGATGGGCTTCACTTATCGGATGAGGGGGCAAGGGCTTTGGGAGATGCCTACAGAAGTGTCATTCAGGGAAACTAGGTAGGAGGGGGGGGGGGGGGTTCAGGGATGCTAGTACTAGGGCATCAGGAAGTAAGCATTGGTAGAAGTTCATGTCAGAATAGGACAGTAGATCATAATTCCCTCAGAATTAGTAGAGTCAGCTCAAAGTATAAGATCACATGTGTGTTGCTGAATGCCCAAAGTATTAGGTCTAAATTTGATGAGTTTGAGTGTTATGTTGCCCTTGAAAAGCCTGATATCATTTGTGTAACCGAGACATGGGTTAGTGAGGGGTATAATAGGGATAGGCTACAGGATTTCGAGTTACAAGGGTATAACATGTTCTCATACTGCAGAGAATCACGGCAGGGGGGCGGAGTGTTTGTATATGTAAATAGCTTGTACTGCACTACTAGAGTTGATGATTCTAGTAAAGTAAAAGAAGTAGAATCAATCTGGCTTGACATTAAAATTGGTACAGGAAACAGAGGAAGGTTGAGGATAGGTGCATTTTACAGACCAGGGAATCTTCCAAGGAACTCCCAAGCTGAAACAGACCAAGATATTTGTGAGGAAATACGTAGGAACTTTCGGGCTCAGTGTCTTATTATGGGAGATTTTAACTTAAGAGGATACGAAAGTATAGCAGAGGAAACAAATGAGTGTAGGTTGTATAGGCAAATCTTTGAAGAGGAGCTTTTCATGCATCAGTTTGTAACAGAGCCAACCAGACATTGCTCCATTCTAGACCTCGTATTCTCAGACAACAGTGATCTAGTTAGTGACATAAGTATTTGTGCAGGTCTAGGAACCAGTGATCACAATATGGTTAAATTCAATATCTCATCAGAAATGAGGCCCAAAGATAACCTTATTATGGTTCCAAACTTCAGCCGGGCTGATTTTGATGGTATTAGAAATGACCTCGCACAGATAAAATGGAACGTTGAGTTGGCAGGTTTAGATGCATGTGAGGCCTGGAATGTTTTCAAAGCTAGATTAAGCCAAATTCAGAATTGGCATATACCCCTCAGGCACAAACGTAACAGAACCAAGGGCAAAGCAGTTTGGCTTACCCCAGAAGTAAGGAGTGCTATACAAGCTAAAAGAAGTGCATTTGGCATTTTGAAGGGATCTTCACTAGATATAAATCAGAAGGCCTACCAGAATGCAAGAAATTCAGTTAAGAAAAAGGTCAGAGCAGCTAAAAGGGCAAAGGAACTTGATTTAGCTAGACATTGTAATGCAGATAGTAAGAAGTTCTTCAGTTTTTATAAGTTCAGTACAGTTTCCAAAAATATAGGTCCATTTAAGGTAGATGATGTGTTAGTTAGCAAGGACAGTGAAATGGTTGAAGTGCTTATTGATCAGTTTCAATCTGTCTTTACTATCGAGGACCAGAGTAGTATTGCAGCACTTCAGCCTGAGCTAGAGACAGAGGAGACTATAGGAGAGCTAGGTGGCATAAGTAGTGAACTTGTTCTAGAATATCTAAAGAAAGTAAGGCCTAACAAGGCAGAAGGACCTGATGAAATCCATGCTAGACTTTTAAGAGAATCTGAAAGGGAGTTGTCGGTTCCATTAGCCATAATATTTTATAAATCACTCGCAGATAGTAAAATTCCACTTGATTGGAAAAGAGCAAATGTTGTTCCTATTCATAAAAAGGGAGATAGAAGTAAAGAGGAAAACTATAGACCGGTTAGTCTGACCTCATTAGTCTGCAAGGTGCTTGAATCAATCATCAAAGATAAGATTGTTGAATTCTTGGAGCAAAATGAACTCATCAAGGATACACAGCATGGCTTTAGGAAGGGCCGTTCTTGTTTAACTAATCTTCTGGAGTTTTTGGATGTTGCAACAGATAGCTTTGATCAGGGTAAACAGCTAGATGTAGCTTTTCTTGATTTCAGTAAAGCATTTGACAAAGTCCCCCATACAAGACTGGGGTTGCAACTTAAAATTCATGGGATCAGGGGCAAGATTCTGGATTGGATAGAAACGTGGCTTTCAGGACGCCAGCAAAGGGTTATATTGAATGGGTGTCAATCACAATGGAAGGAGGTTCTCAGTGGGGTTCCACAGGGCTCAGTCCTGGGCCCATTGCTTTTTATAATATTTGTGAATGCAATTGAGAACAGTATAGACAGCAAAGTCTTGAAATTTGCAGACGATCTAAAAGTTGTCAGGATTATTAGAGGAAAACATGATCAGGATGTTTTTCAATCAGATCTGGACAAGCTAGTTGAGTGGTCTGAAGCATGGCAGATGAAATTCAATTTGAGTAAATGTAAGATTATGCACGCTGGACGGGTTAGCAGTAAACATAGGTATGAAATATTATAGGCCGATATCGATTCTCCCCACCGTAGCTAAGTTGACTGAGCGAGTGATTTGTAATCAGCTGATGTCCTACCTGCAATGTCACTGTATTATTGGCGAGGAGCAGCATGGTTTCCGGCCCGGGCACTCCACGGAGTCGGCAATGCTGGACGCTGTTGGCCGCGTTGTTGGGCGCATAGATCAGGTTAATATCGCTTGTCTAACAACAGCAGACACCTCTAAAGCCTTTGACAGCGTCCCGCATTGCCGGCTCCTGGAGAAGCTCGGGTGGTATGGTATTGACGCGCACTGGTTTCGTGACTGGTTGTGTGACCGTTCACAGCGTGTGATGGACAGTGAGAGCGCCCCAGTGTCGCACGGTGTAGTACAGGGGTCCCTTCTCGGGCCAATACTCTACCTGTTGTACACAAACGACTTTCCAAATTACTTCACTGACACACAAATTGTAATGTATGCCGACGACATTCAGTTCATCCACTCATGCCTTCCCTGTAACATTCCAGCTCTAAAGCAGAACGTGGAGGACACTCTGAAAGCGGCACATGTGTGGTTTGTAGCCAATAGTTTAAAACTAAATCCAAACAAGACAGAGATTTTGCTTGTCAAAACACGTCAGCGCCAGATACCGAACAATTTTTCAGTTACATTCAACGGCGCCACTCTGGTCCCCTCATCCAAAGCCAAAATATTAGGAATCATAGTCGATGCCCATCTCACATGGGAATCACATGTATCACTCGTGGTGCGCCGTTGCTACGCTACGTTGCGCGGTCTTTCAAAACTGTCGCATAGTCTTTCATATGATGTTAAGAAATTTTTGATAGAATCGCTAGTCATCCCTCATATCATGTATTGTATCACTGTGTGGGGCGGGTGTGGTGTGACGCAGAAAAAACGCGTGCAGAAGGTGCTGAATCACTGCGCTCGCGTCGTGTTCTCCGCTCGTAGATCAGAGCATGTCACTCCACTTCTTGAGGAGCTGCAGTGGGCATCGATTGACATGCGCGTGTGCGAGCGAGATATCGCAATGCTCCATCGGCTGTTTAGTCACCAGTATGCACCTCAGTGTCTACGAAACTCGATAAGTTACCGCAGTGACGTGTCTGTCAGGGACACTCGGGCCGCAGCCGCTGGACAGCTCCAGCTTCCGCGCGTGCGCACCGAAATGGCCAGACGGTATTTTGGATACAGGGCGCTCTCACTGTGGAACATGGCTCCTACGGATGTAAAGGAAGCCAAAAGCTCAGCTGGAAGTAGAAGGAAGGCGGAGGCATGGCTGAGGGCGCGAGACCATGCCAGGTGACTAGAATGATTGTGTCATATGTTCGCGACTTGTTTCTGAACGGATTGTCTATGTATTTTATCCAGTGTTCCATTTTACCCTGTGTTTTACTATATATCTTGTATTGACTCTTGGTCATAAGAGCCATCACATGGAGACCATTCGAAATAAATGAAATGAAATGAAATGGGTGGGCAGAAAATGAAGCAGATTGAAAAGGAAAGAGATTTAGGTGTCGTGGTAAACAATAGACTATCAGCGTCAGACCAGGTTGTAGAAGCTAGGAAAAAGGCACTTAGAATGCTAGGGGCCATTAACAGAAATGTTTCCTACAAGAGTGAAAAGGTAATAACAAAACTGTATTGTGCATACGTTAGACCACATTTGGAGTATTGTGTACAAGCCTGGTCTCCAACATATGAGAAAGATTGCTGGTTGTTAGAAAGAGTTCAAAAAAGGGCAACAAAAATGGTTAATTGTCTTGGTAGTTTACCTTATGAAGATAGATTAAAGAAATTGGGTATGTTTTCACTTAGATATAGAAGGCTAAGAGGAGATCTAATTGAAGTCTTCAAATTTGTAAATAGTCAGCATTCTGGATATTTAAAGGGTATGTTTGAGTTCAATAGGGAAAATCGAGGTAGAGGTCATCAGCATAAACTCATTATGAAACAAAGTAGGCTAAGGCTACGACAGTCATTTTTCAGTAGAAGGGTTGTAGGACATTGGAATATGCTACCAGGGGATGTCGCTGATGCAGTGACACTTGCTTCCTTCAAAATTAGATTAGATAAATACTTTACAGAGAAGGGATTAGTTCATAAATACTCGTGGGATTAGCCTTCTTTTATGCAGGTAGAGTAAGGTGATTTGAAGGGGCGAGACTGGTGGAGGGGGGGGGGGGGTGGGTGGGGGTGGGGTGGGGTGCAACCTCGGATGGGCCCAAGAGGCTCTTTGTTGCACTTTTCTTTTATGTCTTTATGTCATACAGATCAAACTATTTAATGGTGAGAAATATTTTGATATGACCTTACAAAATACTATTCAAGTTTTAGTGCATTTATATATATATTATATGAATTTTCGGCCACAGGCCATGATCATAATACAATAAAGAATGAATATGTAACACCAAAACCTAGCCAGTGGTTACATTATCAGTTTCCCTGCACCTTTCACGTGATAGCATACATGGTACCTATACTTTAATAACACACTCATCAAAATAACACAAGCATGTAAGTCAGTATTGCTTTTTAGTGAACACTCCTCTAAAACCAGTCAAATTATGTGCCAAGACGAAACATTTCTGTTCAGCACCAGTTTATGTTTTCAAATGTGGAGGGATTCATAAATTTTTCTTTGCTGATGGTCGCTAGTTTTTTGGGTAAAATCTCAACAGATAAGGGGATTTCTCCATGTAGACATTGGTGCCCCCGGTGAGCCGCTATGAAATGATCTCCAATAGGTGCCTCAGGGGTTTTGTTTTTGGCAGTGAGGATGTGTTCATCAAAACGCATTCTGATTGGTCTTTTTGTTTCCCCTATGTAGGTCACATCTTCCCCCTTGGCCCCGCAGACGACACATGGAATCTTATAAACTACCCCAGAAGTTAAACATCTACCTTTAAGACCAGGCTCGCACACATTGCAAACATGTAAACCAGACGGACACTGTGGTTGTGAAAAGGCAGAACGAGTAAGACAGCTTTTCAGAGTGTTTGGCCATGCAACCGCCACTCCATGTGAGATTGTTTAGCAATGGAGTTCACTTTTGCACACACACACTCGTCGATGTACGGCAAGCCAGCCTTGGAATTTTTGCCATTTTCTGGGCTTTTTGGGTCCAAAGAATTTTCCTCTTCATATTTATTTGTTCAGGAAATTTGCTCTCTTTTCGCCTGATCTTACCGACATTGTAGTTAAAATATAATTAAATTTTCCTCACAGTGATTTAATATCTATTACAAATCAGGATTGTTTACTTTCCAAGTAAAATAATTAAAACAAAATGAAAATCTTAACTTGCCTGACAATACAATTTTACTCTCCACCTATATGGATTTTTACTCTCCGGGACCAGGTTGTGAAATGAAAAATCCAACACTGGTCAGGTACCCGTCAAGTGACTTGTGCTCTTCCTTCTTCCTTTGCTGACCTGGTTCATTCTGTCCAATGTTACGAGGTCGTCCTTTCTGTGACTAGACTACTTCCTGGTGCAGGCGGCGCACAAGCTGCTTTCTATAGCCATTTGCTTTGAATAACTCCTGAATTTGCTGGCAAGAATGGGAGCTAGCAGCTGCATCCCAGTTAAAAGATACAACTATTGATGGCGAAGGCATTTGATGGTGACTCCTACACTCCCGTACCAATCCAGTCCAGTATGCAAAACGTGGTAGGAACATCAACAAGATATTTGGGATAGCCAAATTCAGTCCCAAATGAGACAGCAAGCTGTCCCATTTGGGGCAGGATTTTTCCCTTTTTTCCCTGAGGACATTTCGGTCCTCAGTCAGCAAATAATGTTGACCGGGGGGGGGGGGGGATGATTCACGATCGCGTTTTATCTAGTATGGATTCACCTTTCAGCCAAAAGCTGGCGGTCGTAATCACGATCGCGTTTTATCTAGTGTGGATCGGTAAATTGTTACTTCTGCCCCAAAAGTCAAAAGCTGCCCCAAAATTCCCACAGCTGCACTAACTTTACAATTCTGCCCCTACATTTAAAAGCTGCCCCAAATCTCCAAAACTGCCCCCAAATGTTAAAAAGCTGCCCCCAAATTTTCAAAAGCTGCCCCAATTTTGATGTGTTGGTGCCAACCCTGCCCCGACGAGATCTTGTCGAAACTTGCCACGTTTTGCATACTGGCCAATCCTAATGTGATTGTTTGCTGATGTTTGGTCACCAGTGCATAACTGATGTTGTTTTGATTTTCCAGCATCAACTAGCAATGTCTTGCATGATACGTGACTGTTACAGTCTAGATGCTGCACATCGGCTACCAAATGCTTCCTCTGAGCAATCAAGAAGGGCAACTGGGTACTTCATTGTTCAGACTGCTACAAGCAAATGAGAAACCCAAGAATATGCAAGAAGCACTTCAGTGATCAACAGTTCAATGTAGTTAAAGGGAAATTGTTCCTCTAATAAGATGCGATGCCCGACAAAAATCTGCTATGGTGAGTAACTTCATTTTGCTCTGCGTTACAATTCCTGGTAATAGTTCAGTAATTCACTTCCCCAGTGTTACAGCAGGCGCACAGGAGCCTGAACAAGTGGCGAGCGGTTTTGGCAGCTTGATGTCATTGAGAGGGTATACTTAATGGTGTATGCCTGTCTAACCTAACCTAACCCCGCTATTCAGTCTGATCGGGATGAAACCTAAGATTCGCTTAAGTCCGATTGGGAGAAAACCCACTGCTCATAGCCATTAGGTCTGATCGAGTAGTAAACAGGCCTACACCATTAAGTATACTCTCAATGACCGTCATCAAGCTGGCAGCACCGCCCGCCACTTGTTCAGGCTCCCCAGTGCTGTAATACTGGGGAGGTGAATTACTGAACTATTACCCAATTCCCTATGGGTTAATGTCACATATTTCATATGTGTTCTCCACATAATGTATTAGTTATGCATTTGTCACTAATCAGCTTCTCTGCTGCTCCATTTGAACGCAGTTAACCCGCCATTGACAGGGGAGTTGAATGCCCCCCCCCCCCTGATCAGAAAATGTAGCCAGGCCAGCCGTGGAACCAGTTCCTGTACCATAGCCTTTATATGGACTGCAGTTACAATCAGCAATGGTATGTTTCAGGCCAGCAGAGCGACCAGACTCAGCCGCAGAGGACCAGTGGACCGGATAGAAGCAGTTCCAGGGCTGCTACTGCGGTGTCAACCTCGGACGTTGCAGGTCAGTGTGGTGGTAAGAGTTGACAGAGACACATGTCCACGTACCGCGAGGGACTACCAGCAGTGCCCCCCCCCCCCCCCCCCCCCCCCCACACACCACCACAAGCAAGGTCGCTTGCTGGCAAAGACTGGAGTTATGCTGTGTATTAATAACTGTGTCATGTACCATTTCGAACTGGGGACGACGCGCTAGCGCCTGCAATGCATGCTTGATAGCGAGTGCTGAGGTGTTGTGTTGCCGGGAGCAGAACGCTGTGTTGATTCATTATAATACAGCCCTTGACCGGTTGTATAATCATGCGGCGCCCATAGTCGTGATTAATTGTTGAATTGCAGGTATCGTAACTTTTAAAAACATCGTTACGCGAATATAACAACTACAACCATCACAGAAGAAACAAATTGCTTGTGCGTAAACGTTTTGGTTGTGACAATCCAATCCCTATGATTGCCAAATAGTCTGGGCTCGGTGGCATATTGGTGCCACAGTAGTCCCAGTCGGGATCAGCTGGTAACACGGTTGCCACACCGCTAGTCGGAATATCGACTACATTCTTTTTTGTCCCACTTATGACCTTTCTCGCGGTTTTACGTGTCGGCCGGAGCAGAGCTCCCACTAGCAAGAGAACAGTGAGTCTTGGCCTCCCTGCCCCCTCCGCCATGTTAGGCGGGCCGTGTGTGACGGTGCCTGTGCCTGGGCAGGTGGACGGCAAGGATCTCACGCTTGCTGAGGGCGTACATAAGCAGTTCAGCAGTCGGCTGGGCGGGTCGCCGCTGGCCGCCAGTGTGGAGCAGACGCTGCGCGTGCGGTTCTGGCCTGTGACCTGGTGCTGCTGGAGACGCTGATGCTCACCTTGCCGGACCGCTGCCGACTCAGCCCGGACGAGCAGATCGCCATCCGCGCCAAGCTCGTGTCCTAGACTGTGCTACAGGTAAGCACGACCCAGGAATGCGGCTGGTTAGAGCGACATGACGGTTTGTCGGAGTTTGAATGAAATCTTGGGTGACTGTGGCGATGCGTTGATGGAGATGGGGTGCTTTATCAGGTGTTTGTGTAGGCTATTGCGGAATTCGAGTATTTTGCTGTATGGATGATATTTGTCTCATTCGTCACCGGTACTTACAATAAAAAGAATTACGAACACAAACTTAGAAAGGTGAAATTTTTTCTTCTTTTTACATAGTGCCAGTTATTTGTGAAGGAAAAGCCACTGCTGGTCGATCCGTTACTGCCGGTACCGAACGTGATTCAGTTTGGAATAGTCTGGTTGGACATCCCATACTTCACCATTTACACCAATCCCGAGTTGCATTTAGCTAAAAATCAACATTTGTATTGTCGACATGCACGTGCGGTTATAGTCGTATACGTTTCCTTCTGCTCGTCAATGGCTCAACTATTGTACGTATATGTAGATGTTATCTGTCGCGTTATGCCGGTGCTTGGTTCGCCCACCGGCGCCTGGTGTGTCTGATGTCTGCCTCTGGCCGTCCCCAGGTGCAGGCATACTTCGCGCTTATCTGGCTGGTGGAGACGCCCGCCGAGCCGGTCACCACCGACAGTCAGGAGGCTCCGCCAGCTGGCCGCCCTCAGCGTGGAGGACGTGGCACCGCCGGCCGCCACCGCCCCGTCGGACCGGCTGATCCTGCTGCAGCTGTTCACAGCGGTCATGGGCGGCGGCGCGTGCCGCCTGCTCGCAGGCCGCGCCCAGGCTGGTGCGATTGGAACTCGGCCTCGCGCTGCCTCCTGCTCGGACTGGTGCTGCTCAACCTCAGCCAGCCGGACAAGGTGTACAGTGTGTGTGTCGTCTCGGCCGACGCCGTCGGCAAGGAGCAGCTGCTCGGCCGGCTGCTGTGGCTCTAGTGTTGTGTTGATTAATGGCAATTGCCCTGGACCGGTTCGATAATTATGATGTTTCGTCATGTCATGTTGCGCGTCTCAGGTTATGCTTGCTGTGCCTTGGTTTCGCACTGATGTTATTGGAAGCCATGCAACATACCTCATTGTAATGAATGTAATATGCGGCAGCATTGTTTTACCCCGTACTCATGCTGTTTGCTGTTTATTATTGTGGTATGCGTGATGTATTGTTACATTTGACGTTTGAAGCTGTGTCGTCCAATGTATGTGTTAAGCCTTTGCGATGAGTTGTCCTGTGATGTAAATTCATCATTTCTCCTTTGCAATAAAACATTTCATTGTGCCAAAGTAAGTCATTATTTGCGATAACAACAAGAACAGTGGACCATTACGTAATACAACTTGAAAACGAAAACATTACTCATTACAATAACACAAAGTGACACGATATGACATACACAACGTGATACATAACGACACGCAGACTGAACGCGGGAGTCGGCGCTGAGCAGGTAGTCATTCAACATGCGCACAGGTGGGGGGCAAGGCAATTTGACCCATCCCAAAGGTTTTCCAACGCAGTTTCCGGACGGTTCGACATAGCACCACCAACTATGCATTACTGTAGATAAATGAATAGCCGATCTTTTGATACAAAACACATATGATATAGGTGCCGAGGTCAGATTCAGACTTAGAGCGGGTCAGATTCAGGTAATGATTTCCAGGAAAGTTAATTCGCAGGGCATGTCACACTAATGTGACAGTACGAACAAGTACAAGCAGTGAAATGTGTTTCATAACCCGGAGCAATGCTTGCTATTTTCGAGATCACAGATTGAACAACCCCCCACCTGCGCTTGTCACATTCACCCAACCAGCCGGACATCAACATCAACCAACCAGTGGCGCATCATCTACAACGGAATGTCTTTATAGCCACTGTAAAAACCTTGCGGGCTTGGGTACGCGCGTCGGATCCCACAGACGACGCACGAAGGGATGACGCGCCGATGCCCTCGTCCAAGCGATCTCTACCTGGCAAGGACACAGCAAAAACAAAGCTGTTCATAAAACAACAAATTAATTGTTATAGTTGACTTCTGAAACATTTTATTACCAAATAAATGCAAACAATAGGCTCACAGTTTGTTAACTTTGTTATTAATCATAAAGCTACCAAAGAAGTTGGAGTGATAAATTGTTGACCGAGGCATGGTTATGCGATGTCATCTGGGTAAACTGCAATCCGAAGAATTGTATACTTTGTGTAGGTCGGATCCCACAGCAGACCCCCACCCATCAGCTTTAAGTATTCTTTACCAGGGCTTGCTGTTTTTCTGACCTTAACTTAAAACCTAACTTGAAGGCTAGGCAGCAAAGAATGCTCTGGACATTGCTACTAATTTGCCTGGTGAATATCTTTCAAAGACAATAGGGAATGAACTACTTTATTATAACTGTCTGTCAGAAGCGATTGTGATCATTGCCAAAATGGCATACAGTCAATGTAGCGAAAATTAAGTCGTTGGCGATGAGCGAAATTATGATATAAAATTGCTTACCACCACATGGCATAGTGGCGGTATGCCTGAAACCGGAACTGCCGGTGAAGGCCTTCCACGTCGCCTTGCACCGGCTCCGCCTCCCTCCCCCCCCCCCCCCCCTCCCTCCCCCCTCCCCCTCCCCCCCTCCCTCCCCCCCCCCCCCACCGCTCGTTGTGCTGGATACGACCCAGTTGCAGCATGATTGGATCCAGCACAAGTTGTAACTCCTGGAAAACATTTCAGGACAGATTTAGGACAAAAAATGTAACCAGTTTTGTTTTTGTTTGGGGGGGGGTCTGCTGATGGTGTGGTAACAAATTTATACAACATTCGATGTACTATTACACGTATGTAAGGCTCGGTTATTTAGTCACACATGCAACTGCTATTGTCATTAGCGTCGTTACACCGTGGTGAAAATCGGAGCATGCGAAAATGTTTGCTGCTGGGAATCGAAATCGGGTCTTTAGATTCAGAGTCTGACACACCAAACCACTCGTCCACATACGTCATACATTCCCACATTTGATAAACTAACATCATCAAGCAGTACATCATTTGGACATTGACTACCTATCAATGTGACTCCTGACTGAATATTGACTAACATGTTTGTCTAATAAGCAGCTACCTATCATTAGCACAACTGCGGGCATGTTCTACCATAGCAAACAGCACACAGACATGGTGTTTGAAGACAGGTTGTGGAGTGGGAAATTCAGCCAAAAATAAGCATTAAGAGTGGAATATTCAGCCTAAAAAGGCCATATGATTAACTAGGCTTTGACAAAACTGACCAATCAGAATTGGCTGTTACAAATGGCAATACTTTTCAGCCTGTGGAGGAAAACGGTTAGTATATGCTAATGCTTCTAGTTATCAAATACATCTTAGTTTAGGGAGTGGAAAATTCACAGTAAAACTGAGAGAAAGAGTGGAAGAATATTACTCATAGGGTGTCATTTTCCCAAAATTTTGAAATCCTAGGACACTGCTCCATGCACGCCAATGATTTAGATACCAGTGGTACCAGTGGGTCCAATGATACCCAGTGGATATGAGCAGCAATGCTTCAGTTTGGCAGCGCGTATACTACCAGTAAGACGCCGAAGTTGGCGATGAACGAGCGAGCGCGAAGAAAATGTATGGTTAATTTCAACTCCATCGGGCAAGTAGTTTCTGAGATACAAAAAGGGTGCGCACGTGCAGAAGTACACAACCCCTCACTTGTGGGAAAGTGGCGGCTGAGAGGTCCCTAACCACGCACAAAATTTGAACACAATCGGCACAATCTGTATTGTAGCCGCTCACGTAAGAAAACGTGTCGAAGCAAATAGATGGGACTTACTACAAACTGAGCATGCTTTCAAAGTTTTTTGCTCATAGTCATATCAATGTGATAACTGAAGGAAGCTGAACTTGACGCCCATGTTTGGCCAGGGTAAAACATAATTATTCTGTAACTGGCACATCACCAGGGCGGCCAGACTATACAAAATGGCAGTGATGCACAATGCACATGGGTTAACCCTCGCCAGTGCAGGGTGGGGGGTGGGGAGTTGACACCACCCCCTCGGTTTTTCGGGAATAACTCGCGTAAATATCAACCGATTGCGATGAAACTTTCAGTCCCCTACTTGTGAACAATTTAACACATTCTGAAATTTGTTAAGTTGTAAGTCACATGACCCGTGACCTTTGACCTGTTTTTCAATGTCAAGCCAGGCGCAACTGGCGTCCCGTAGTATTGATCCTTGTAACTTGTGCAGTTGCATAGTGTTTGTTGTTCAGGAAGCATATGCACATGTGTTTTCAGGTGACAGTTGTGGTTTCCATTGAGATTGTGACCTCGATTGACTTTTTCCGAGGTCAACCGAGGTCACTGACGTCCAATGACATATTACTTTTTTGGCTTCTAGCAGTTTCTAGGACATTTTGTGACGCTGATTTCAAATATGGCATCCATTTTACATAATTATATATTCCAGTGGGGTCATGCGCCCCAACAGGTCAACCGAGGTCACTGACCTCAAATGACCTGACATGACCTTTTTGGAATTTGGCAGTTTATAGGACATTTTGTGACGCTGATTACGAATTTGGCACCCATTAAGCATTATGATATGCTCATTCACGATTCTAGCTCGATACAATTCAATTTATACGCATTTTCAATTTTGATGACATTTGGGTCATTGACATGACCTCAGAGGTCCCCTAATGACCTAGGACCTTAAAATCGTGTATCAATGGCTTCCTCTCGTGACAAGCAACACGTTCGTTTTTTAATCGAAGCTCTAGCCCAATTAGGGGCGAAATGCTAGGAGGGGGGGGGGGTCGTACCACCGCCCGCCCCCCCCCCCCCCCCCCCTGCACGATCACGCACTGATCGGACGCTGCACGGGCGAGGGTTAAAAGGACAGATAACGGACCTCGCTGCGTGTGATGCACTGCTGATTTCCACAGCAAGTCTGCTCCGCCGCAGACGGCATCGGTCGGCATCTGATGGAGACACATTCATGTTGCATGCTATGTAGCTATCAAAATTATATCTACACGACCTTTTATGAGTGAAGCAAGTAAAGTGAACCTGGTGCGCCAAACTATGGCACTATGTCAGAGCTCAACAGCATTTAACGTAAATAAACATATTTTGTGCACAACAATCTTTACATGAAACCTCAATTAATATCCGGATTATTGCTCACGATATGCATACACAGTGGTCATAATTGGAATATGCGCAACAACGCAACCTTACAGTCAAGCATGCATGTAGCAGTTGTGAATTCAAATTGCAAGGTTGTATGAATGCAGACCAGCACCAACCTGGTACAGCGGCACCACTCAGGTCCTGGTGTAGCCGGCACGGGCGAGGCTGGCCGAACAGCTGTTGCTGCCGGCCGCGGCTGGGTGGGGCGTGCAGGCGCTGCTTCTGCAGCGGCTCCTGGACGAACAGGACCCGCTGCTCGAGGCGCTCCAGGACGCCTGGGCGCCGCGGCAGCTGCCGCTTCAGGCCTGGGCGATGGTGGTGGCAGGCGGTCGGCATACGCCCAACGCACGTCTGGGCGCTCGATTAGGATCGTGCCGAGCAGGTCCAGCACTATGGCTGTCGGCGCTGCCTGCAAAGACGCCTCTAACAACGTTTGATGCAGATGAAACATATATGCAATGTCATGCTAAGTGCCTATCACATATTCATGGAATTATGACGCGTTAAAACGTGAAATTCAATTAGGGACTTTTTCAGGTACACAATCGGCAAAACAACATCAGTTACTTGTATTTCCTACTTTTTTACCAAAACAAAATAAGTAAAACACTTGTTCTTACATATAACATATGGCTTGTAAGTGCTGGACTAAGTCAAACAAACTGGACTAAAAGACACAAGGGACGAAAATAATCATGCTGGCTGATTGATGTAAATATTTATGTCTTCTTGAAACAGCGAACGGGAGCCAGCGACACAGATGTAGCTTTAATAATTCCTGGTGGTTGTGCAAAATACAGGCAAGAAATTCCAAATAAAGACTAAGTACATGGATTCGGGATTAGACTACACTATGGAAGAATCCACAAACTAAGCTACAAGCATGCAAACCTGGCTAATGTGAACAAAATGTGCGCCATATGACGTAATAGTCGACAAAACAGAAAGCTAAAGTAATTATCAATGATACAAATATGCATGTTATTTGCTGCTAATATATGATTAATAGTAGTACACTCTCCCTATAATACCAACATCATACATGACGAAAAACATAATAACTACAACACATGTGCTTGATCTATAAAGCTCTAAAATGCTACTGCTACTAAAGCAATGTGCAATTAAAATGGTGCGAACTGTTTGAAATGATTACTCTGAGGTCTGCTGCATGAAGCAGCACTGACTGCTGTCTTCTGTGTCTGTAAAAACAATTATCAGTACTAATTTGCCTGCTGGGCATCTTACAAAGACAATATGGAAATGAATGAACTACTTCATTATATATGTATGTAACAGTAACAACTGACAAGGGATTGTGATCATGGCCAGAATGACATATATTTTCATATATATGTCATATATTTTTTTTAAACATATTTCTAAGAAACACGCATGTAAACTGGAAAAAAACATATACCATTAGGTTCAGATTAGGTATATGAATTCAGATTAGGTGCTTAGGTTCATTAATATAAAAATATAACCAAACACAGGATTAGAATACATACATTAAGTCCGGCTGGAAAAGCTGACGTCTTGGCCCCCTGCTCCTACCAGGCCTCTGGGGCCTCCTTTCAGACATGCTGCATATAGAGGGGGCAAGTTAGGTTGGTGTGAAGTGATTTTACTCAATTCAACTTCTATCTGCAATTATGTAGTGAATAAGGGAAGTGGAGTAACAACTGTTCTTTCCAGTTATGTAGTGTTTCACACTTATTCACAAATAGCATGCAAACTCATTCAAGGTGCAATGGTTCAGAGGGCATAGTGCACTGCGAAAATATGATGAAGCTGATACTAAATATTGTTGTGCTTTATATGCGAGTGCAAACATAACTTGATGAACAACATGCCCTACCTGTACTGGACATTAGCTGAAGGAGCAAATTCACAGACTGCCTCCCAAAATAGTACCTGTCTGTAATAATGTTTAGGTGCACTTGCAGTTATGTGTAGACAAATAAAACAAAGGCATAAAAACATTATTGAATGTACCCGCAACATGCCAGACTGCAAAGCATAGCATGTACATGCCCAAGATGAACAGTGATTATCTAGACTGCAGGCAAGGTATGGTCAGTTTAACCAGTTTTTAGTGATGGCATACACAATCCACTCCTGAACATCTTGGTGCACACACACCTGGAACACCTGGTGCACACACACTCAGCACACACCTGGAAATAGTCAAATGTATGCCTGAGTTGGTGTGCATGCTGACAAGATCTTGTCATGGCCTACAATGCAACACTTGCATGTCAAAATGTTTAGGTTTAGGTTGGGTGAGCTGGGTGTAGACAGGGTCTATTTGGTGCTCCCTTCTTCATAGGTTTGGACATGTCGCCAGGGTACTTTGTGGCCCAGTGTTGGTCAAGTCTGTTTTTGAAAGAATTGGTGGATTCAGCAGTTACAACTTCTTGTGAGAGTTCATTCCACGGTGTAACGACTCTATTTGCAAAAAAAAACTTGAGTCTTGATAAGTGAGTTGACCCCTTTACCAGCTGCTTGGTGTCCTCTTGTTCTTTCATCCTTGTTTAGTTCAACAAACTGGTTGGGGTCCATGTTGGTTTGTCTTGTCAGGATCTTGTACATTTCTATCAGGTCGCCCCTCAGGATCCTCTCTTCAATACTAAGTAGTTTGAGTTCTCTCAAGCGTTCCTCATATGTTAGATGTTTTATCTGTCCAACCATCTTAGTCGCTCTCCAGTCCTCTGTACCTTTTCAAGTGCCCTGACATCCTGTACCATGTATGGACCAGCTGCCTGTATACCATACTCCAGATGTGGCCTAACATATGTGGTATATAAAATATTGAAGTTTTTCATATCCAGTCTATCAAATGTCATCCTCAGTCTTTGAAGTGCTGATATTGCTTTGCTACCTGCCCTCTTGCAGTGCGTTATTGGCTTGAGGTTGTCTGTTACATAAACTCCAATGTCTTTGTCTACTGTAGTTACTTTATGTGTTCTTTGTAAACTGTTTTTTTTTTCATGACATATTTTGCTTTACTGTTTGTTGCTCCACAATGCATTATCTGATACTTCAGATGATCAAAATTGAGGAGCAACTCTTCAGACCACTTCTCCAAAGTAGCTAAATCCTTTTGTAACAGTTTGGCATTGTGTGGGTTAGCGAATCATCTGTACATTTTGGTATCATCTGCAAACATCTTTGTGACTTTTCACCATTGTTGGCAATTCATTGACATAGATCAAGAAAAGGACAGGTCCCAAGACTGATCTTTGTGGGACTCCACTGGTCACCATACCCCACTCGGAACTTCCACCACCCACAGTCACTTGTTGACAGCGCTCCGACAAGAAGGCTTTCACCCAGCTGAGTATTTTGCCCTTACTCCTGTAGCCGCTCAGTTTTTTTTTGTAGTCTTCTATGTGGTACACTATCAAATGCTTTTTGGTAGTCAAGGAACACAATATCCAACCCCTGACCTTCATAAATTATATCAGTCCACTGTTCAAGTGCTTCTAGTAGGTTTGACTGGTTGTGCATTGTGATGGTTGGGAAATGTGGACAGAATAGTTTACAAGGTTACATGTAATATAATGGAAATAAGCCAACAAGACAAAGTAGTTTCACATGATGAAGATGTGAGATGGTAAGCCAAAAAAAAATTGCAGAAGACACCCATATGAATTGACTGGGTGTCTAATGCAATGCATATCGGCCAAAACCAATCATGTACCTAATTTGAAGAAAACAGTAATGTAAGAAAGGAAACAGTATAGCTTTTTCTGCTAGTGTTATGAGTCTGAGTAGAATTGTAATGTTTCAGGGTAAGGTAGGTTCCAATGATGACAAATGACATATCATGCTTCAATTATCAATAACATTGAAGCGACCATGGAAGCGTCCCTATATCTTGAGAACTTTGGTGCCATACTGACAATAGAACTATATAAACTATTTATGCCTAAGATAATAAAATTGAAAGAAACGAATTGTGACCTGTGGCTTATGCGAATACAGCCGTTGCAAACTTGCGCAGTCAGTAATTATAGTGCAAGTACCGACAGAGCTAGGTTATAGGTACCTACCCTGGGTCTGATAATGCACGTTTGTTTACTGAGGGGTTACTCCACACAGCCTTTGGGCTCAAGTAGCAAAATCCTTACTTTACGTCAAATTTGCTGCTGAACCGAGGTCGCCGCACGTCGCCAGTCGTGTGTCCGATCAAGGCCGTATAAGGTTTGGTCTAGTAATCTTGGTATAAGGCAAGGCGATATATACCGTATAAGGTGTCTGACAACTCAAAGTACGGCAGCTTGCTTCCGAGTTTGTAACCGCTATTTTGTCTCAGCCGCGCACATTACTGCACCATCGAATTTCATGCAGATTCTAAGATGAAAAAGTGGTGGACAGTAATGCCGATCAAGTACTCGTTATCTGATACAAGTCTCGAAAAACGTCGACGTTTTAACGCTGATAATTGCTGAAATAATGGACTAAATGAGGATTGAAGTCCCTGGTATATGTCTTAAACGTGTGTAAAGTTCATACAACTGCAGAAGAGTGCATTTCCTTTCAGGGCGGAAACCCGTATAATCCCTTTAACCCGCGCCCCGGGGGGGGGGGGCAGAACTTGCCCCCTCCCGGATGTTCTCAATAACTTGAAAACTATGATGATATCGACGAGAAACGTGAAAGTCCGCCCCTGTAGCTCAGTTCGGAGCGCCGGACTTCTGAACTGACCCGGTAGTGGCAGCCCGGATTCGAGTCGCTTCGGCGCTCGCTATTTGCCCCGGACTGGGATGGCCTGTGGCCGGTGGCAGCGGTCGCACCCAAGGTCAGGTGACGTCAGAGGGCGGGCGGACGGTATCCAGGTATGGCGGGGACGTAAAACTTTCGCTTCTAAATTCTGCCGGACGCCAGGAATTGCTTGATCGGGTGGTGGGGTCAGGGCCTGAGCAACAAGCTATGCTTAGCGCGGGGCCTGACCTCGGAAATCCATCCATTCAAAAAAGCATTCGGACTAAAAAAGAAATACACGTTCCGTACCTTATGTTGCATCCATTCTACGTCTTCTCTCAACATGTCAGATGGGAAAACTACAGGGAGGCGATAAAAAAATAGGTCGTTCAATTTTTATTTTTTGTATTCCCATATTTGGGCATACAGTATCAAACTGTGAGGCCTATGTTAGGTCTTGGGGCAACATACGCATACTAGGAGGTTAAAAAGTGTTTGAGAACATGTTGTGCTATTCGTATATCGGAATAATAAATGTGACCCGATTCAGCAATTGCCCTTATTCCACTGTAAATAACGACCTAAATATTGATTCCGCGACGCAGCGACCACAGCGTGAAATCAATTTTTAGATCGGTCGTCCTAGCTGGCTAATCCAATTTTAGATCGTGAAGTCAAGTGGCGAATCAAAATTTAGATCGCTGAAGCTGCTGCGAGTGCCGAAATTGAGTTCGCCGATCCTTACTTTGGCCATATCTGCCAAGGTACGGATCTGATCATGCAAGGTACAATAAAAATGTTGGAGCGATTCGTGGAGTTTCAACTGAGAACAAAAATCCAGATATGATGGGCATTTTTTGAGTGGTGATAAGGTGTTTGAAGGTGTGAATGTCAGGAAATCAATCAATTTTTAGACCGGATCTCCTTATAAGGGAGATCCGCCGATTCTGATGTCACGATCTAATTTGTCGATCCATTTTTAGATCGCCTCCCCGTAGTTTGCCCAACTGATGTCATTCAAATTGGTAAAGTAGTTTAGGAGATAATGACGTTTTAGTGACTTCAGGTCATTCCATTTTTGTTGAAAAAACGATAAATGTTTGAAAACCCGTAGATAATCGAGTTGTACAGAAAATTGCAAATACAAAACGTCCAATGAAAGAAAATGTATTTCTCTTCAATATGGCTATCTCGGATTTTCATTTTTTTTTACCCCAAATAAATGTTTTGTTTAGGAAAAATTCCACAAAATCTAAATTTTCAAAGATAATAAAAAGCAGAATATATATTGGATAACCAAGTATGAACGATACCCACACCAAATTTCAAAGTAAAATCGGTATTTTTGACTGACTTATGGCTCCCAAGTATGATTAACTCATGACCTTTTTTAATGAATTGTATGGCTTTTAATTACCAGATACAGGCATAGGCGTAACCACCTTCCGAAAGTAGGTGGGAACGGAGGCACTTTGAAGTCGATTCTTTTCATGCAACGCCCATAGGCGTGATGTTAAAATCCGAAAATGTTACTGGGGACCAGACTGGTTATTGATTCAACTTTTTTGGAACGATTCAATCATGATTCATTTTGGAATATGAATGATCCAATCACCGTTTGATTCACGGATACAATTTTGAGAATTGATTCATTCTGATTCAAAGAATCAAAACAAATATTTTAATTGATTCACTTTTGATTCAACATTTGAATATGAGGTGAATTTATGTCAAATCAATAAAAAAGAAAACATGCATATATATGATCATTAAAACATTGGTACAGCAATATTATTTCAGTATAATTGAATGTAACCACTGGGACTACATGTATTTGGACAATTTACCAGTGTACTTGAATCGTTAAATCTTTTGATTCAATCAGCCTTGATTTGATGCGGGTTTTGATTCAATCACGATTCATGAATCAAAATATCTGGTGGTGAATCAATGATGTTTTGACTCAATGAATTTTGATTGAACGATTCCAATTGATTCAATCAGTGTAGAATCAATAACCAGTCTGCTGGGGACTGATCCCCAGTGACCCCAGTGGTGGCTACGCGCCTGGATACAGGCAAATAAATGCCACCACTATTTATTAGACAAAACTGGTCTAGAAACATTGTTTTTGTATTCATATTAATCAATTTCAAATTTTGATCTTATGCAACCTGACCAGACATGTGCATGGATCCCAGGGGAGGATCTATGATCCCATTGGATCCCATGACAAAAATACAATGTTTGATCTTTGATCTGTGGATCCCACAACAAAAATATAAGGTTGGATCTATGGTCCCATTGGATCCCACGGCAAAAATACAATGTTAGATCCATGATCCGGTTGGTCCCACGGCAAAATATAAGGTTGGATCTATAGTCCCAGTGGATCCCACGGCAAAAACAATGTTTGATCTATGATCTATGGATCCCACGACAAAAATAATAGGTTTGTTCCGTGATCCCAGTGGATCCCACAACATAATTCAAGCATGTTATAAGGATACCATTGGATCCCATGGTAAAACCACAATGCATTCATGGCTCATGAGCCAACATTGATTACAATCTTGGATCACATCGGACATCAGTCTCTCAAAGGTTAACCTTCTTAATTAATAATAGTATAACCTCCCACAAGATACTATGTTCACAGTAAATACTTATAATAATATTAACATTAATCTATACGATTACTAGCCGTAGCCATGTACCTAATTGTCAGAATATACAGCACTGAAAAAATAAACACCAGATTTCAATCAACAAGGATGTTCTACCTCAACCTGCGTGGCGTGATGGTCTGCAGATTGATATTTACAGATCACAACTGTCAACAAGGCGGTTACTTGTTAAATCTATTGTTAAAGTTACTGATACTGGTCAACGGTGATCAGGAACGTAGGAACGTCACCAAAAGTGGGGGGCCAGTGAAACTGTGATCTCGTTTTGAGAGTACCCCAACCCCCCTATGGAAGATTTCTTTGCATATTTGGGCTGTTCTCGTCTTGGCAAACCATTTGCCATCAAAAACTTTTCTCACCAAGCAAAAATACAGATTTTAGCCCCCAAAAATGGCCGAAAAGTGAGGGGGCCATGCCCCCCCCCCCCCTGTCCTACGCCTATGATGGTGATGGTGACAAATGACAATCACATCTCATGTGAGCATATGTATCAAAAAAAATCTAAAATTGCATAATAAATGATGCACATTCACCTATGTTTGCATTCCGCCGCAGCCATATCACAGAAGTCTTCGTCATACTTTCAGTTGACTATCATTGCATAATTTATGTCATGGGCTCATGGCTCTTAGCCAATGGGAAGACATTTTAATTGTTGGCCTCAACCCAGCCATGTTAACATTTAATTTCTACATATATTTCTGTATAATTGTGCAAGCATATATATATATATATATATATATATATATATATATATATATATATATATATTGTAGTTCTTCAACCATTGCGGTTGCTATGGCAACGAAGTTGTGTAGATCTGATGAGAAGTGATTGGCTCCGGAGAATAATTCATTTTTAAGGTAAAATCGATCATAAAACCACTTTGTTACTACGAGAATAATTAATCTGCATTTAGTGTTAAGAGTGGTGTACTTTGTGGTTTTAAAAATGTAATACTAATATCAAACTCGTCCTTCAGGAATCTGTGACCATCCTGGCGCACTTCTACTCGGCCTTTTAGTATATTATAACACTAAAATGGCATCAAACTTAAAGAATATTTCGCAGATAACTGTACAAAATGAACTTTTGTGTTTCTGCATTAACAAATCACAGACTGTACCATTTGAGACAATCGCCAAACTATGTCTAGATTTGTACAGTGGAGAGCAAATCCAAGCAGCTAAAGAGGCTCTCTGGGAGATGGTTATCTCTGTAGCCTTCTCATCTAGGAAGGACCTACGCCTCATAAAGCGTAAGAGCACCTCTTCTTGTGCAAAAGAACGTGCAGATGTCGAAGATATCTTGAAAGCCTTACAGGTATGTGACAGAGAAGGTGTCGTGCTTCCCCAGTTCTATGCTATTGATCTGGGGAATATCCCTCCTGTATCACATGCAAATGTAGACATCACGGTAAATAGAATACTAGGTAGCGCCGAGTGCCGGCCTTCAACACAGACCCTATGGCGATCACTTTTTTCAGCTGTTTTGTTTAGGCTAAAAAGGTATTTAGACTATGGATATTTGAGTTAATTTATATTAACGTTCATATGTGAGACTTATATACAAAAAAGAAAGCAATTATAATTTAACTGTCTAATTATAAAAAGAAAAATGCAGGGTAGGGCATCTTCCAAATGACAGCGTTGTAGAAAATCCGAAGGTTTGAACTCAACTTTGAATGCATATCTGAAATTACAAGAAACTGACGACTGAAAAACACCTATTAGTCTCTGAAATTTAATTTGGGAAATATTCACTATCAGTTCTCCAATGTACAACACACCACAACAGCACACTCTCTTTGAACTGCAACCCATGTGATTTCAAAAACTAGAAATAGTCGGGTCGAGATAACTTCACATCTTGATCAAAATTTAAAGAGCTTTTAAATGATACAAAAGTTTATCCATAAATTTTGTCGAAACATAGTTAAATTTGCTCGAAAGCCTTAGGCTCTCGTTTGCAAATACTGGGCTGCATCTCTGAGTTTTGAAGAACCATAAATAGTCGGGTCGTGTAAATGAAAGCATTAAGTAGGTAATTCAAATAGTTTTATTTTGAGACACAAAAATCTTGGACATTTTTGTTGCGCGCTTCAAAATTTGACTTTTAGGCTGTCATATTTCAAAGTTTACTGTATTGGCAAGCAGTGACGTGTTTCTTGAGTACTGCGCACACCGGAACCGTGAAAGTTGACCAATCAGCGACGGGAATTGTCGTTGCTGAATAAGCTGATTGACGCTGATAACACTGCACACGTTTGCAAAACATCGCCAGTGATCACCACTTCCCGAGTCCTCGCGCTGTGTGTTGAGTGTGCGGGTACGTAATTGTGATATAAATGTGCGTTTACGATACATTGTCAAATTTTAACAATGCTACAATGAGCTCATCATTTAACGGGCTTTTAAATGAAGCGAAATTCAGTCAAATAATTTCGAAGCATCAAGCTTATTTGCCTCCCAAAGCCAATGGTGTCATGTGCAAATATATTGACTTCCTTGCATATCCAGTTCAAGTTTGAAAACAAAACAGTGAGATAAAATTTGCAACCAGTATGATAAAAGCAGCAGTTACTCAAATGTTTGATGTACTTTCTCAGCATATCAAACTGGCAGTGATAAAGAAACATCCAAGCATCATGATGATCATATTGATAGTTAACGACTGTAGCCTCAGACACATCAAAACATCAGATGTTTCATGCTATTGAAATGTAGATACCAATGCACTAAAGTGCCAATACTTTATCAGTGTCTTAGTGCATCAGTATTATGTGCACACACTGATAGCATGAAAAAAAATTAGATTTGGACATCTTCACCCTATGTCAAAACACTGGTGGCATATTGGGGTTTTAGGGCGCCACAACTCTTATGCGTCATAGTGTCAACTCTTATGCGTTCATAGTGACTTCATGATGTTAGTAGTGTTTCAGTGTTTAAAGGGAATGTTCACCTTTCTGAAAGTTGTCAAATATACATTGGTTGTAGTAGAAAATATGAAGTAAGTGCTACTGAAAACGATTGTGATATTTTTTCACTCGCAAAGTCACTTAACGTTTACAAATAAAGTTTTTAGATTTGGGCAAATGACATCATTATATACCGCTGCTGATTGGCTGAAGAAGTGTCTGTTAGCCAATCAGCGGCTGCACCAGCCTGGATTCATTTTGCAAATGGTAAATTAAATTGCTTAAAAACTGTTAAGTTTTGGGGAAAATGACCTGAGTAATTTAGACATTTCAATAACAGCTCCAGATAATGGCTATCTCAATTTAAAACTAATACAAAGGTGAAACATTCCCTTTAAGTGTGTCAGCATCTTCTGCACCCCATAGTAGAAGTCTGGCATATTAAACATCCAACAATTGGACAGTGACAGCCGACAGGGGACAGAAGACAGTGATAGTTGGCAAGACATGTTTTTTATTCAAAATGTTGCATTTCAGACTTTAATGATTTGCACACTATTGTGATGCACTAGTTGAATTATTTGTGCTAGCACTGAACATGTTCAAGTTCAGTCAGTCCTTCCATTGTATGCCTGTGTTGTATACAGACGGTACTGCTGAGTCCTAATATTTGCATGCTTGACACAATATTTCTGATTTGTATGCATTGTTTTCGCAGATCTGGTGCATGTCCGAGACCAACACCGACCCGACGCCGGTGGAGGTGAAGACGCGCATCCGGCTGCTGCTGATGGGCGCGTCACCGGCAGTGGCAGCCGGCTCAAGAAGCCAGCCATCGGCCTCCGGCGCCTCTATCGCCATGGAGGAGAAGAATCCTGTGTACCTGAGCGCCAGCGTCCTGAAGGACCTCAGGGACGAGGGGGCGGTTACGGATGATCCGGACGACGACTTGCAGTCCAGCCAGCTCCTGCAAGATGCGCAGACCCACCAAGGACCGCCATCTGGTCACCCCGTGGCGGCCAGTCTGGAGTTCGGCCGGGAAGCTCTGGCGTACGTTGCTGGCTTCCTGGCGTACAAGTGTCGCTCCGTGGACAGCAGCCTTGGCACTGTGTCCGGCCAGTGTGCTCCCGGTCAAGCTAGTCCAAGAGCTCTGGGTGGATCGAGCGGCTGAACCGAGGAGCCTGGCTGTGCCGTCACTGCAGTGGCTAGAGCAGGTGGAGGCGTTTGAGTACTCCCGCATCGACCCTCGGGTGGTGCGAAAGTACGCCGTCACACGGACGCACATCCGCCTGAAATGGCTGCAAGGCAGCCTGAGGGAGTGCCGGGTGAATGAGCGCAACGCCAAGCGCATGCGCATGTATGCCCGGTCAGCAGTGTGAGGCACCCACCTGCCAAACTGCCTCGCCACCCTGCCGAGGACATGTTCGTTCGCTGGCCGAGGACATGTTCGTTCGCTGGCCGAGGACCTGTTCGAGCTGCTGGCCTGCTACTTCCGGGTGAACTTCACGCCGCCGCCGGACAGCTCGCACGGCGTCACGCGACAGATGCGACATCCGGAGGTGCAGCCGCGCACGCTACAGCTGGTGGCGGCTGTGCCGGCGCAGGCCGATCAGTGGACGCGCCCCCTGCTGGCCGAGTGTCTGCACCACGCGGCGCAGCGAGGCGGCGACCGACTGATGGCCGGCGCGGCGCCGCTGCTGGTGGTGCTCTGCGCCGGCGGCCGGGAGCTGGTGCTGGGTGAGGCGGTGCCGGCCCTACTTGGCCAGCTGGAGGCCGGCGCGGAGACTCGGCCGCCGAGCGGCTGGAGACGCTGAGCGCGCATGGCCGGCTGCTGGCGGACGGCGGCGCGGACGAGTCGCCGGCTGTGGAGCCGCTGCGGCCGCGGCTGGCTGCCGTGCTGCTGGCCGAGGTGGCCGGCGGAGACCGGCCTCTGCAAACGGCCGCGCTCTCCGTGCTCAGCTCCTGCCCCTGGCTGGTGGGCGAGGCGGAGGCGGACCACTGGCGGAGCACCTGGCCGGTCTGGACACGACTGAGGACGCCGCGGTCCGGGCGGCGGCGCTCACCTGTATCGGGGCCGCCACCGACCAGCACACCAATGCCGTGGTGACGGCTCTGGTGCAGCCGCTGCTGACCCAGCTCAACAGAGGTGCGGTGTCGCCGGAGAACTAGGCTGAGCGGCAGCTGGCGGCCGGCGTGACCGGGCTGGAGGCGGCGCGCGCCACCCTGCCACTGGTGCGGCAGGTGCGCGTCAGCCGCGAGGAGGCCACCGCCACCGAGCGCGTGCTGGCCACGGTGACTGACATCGTGGAACGGACGTCTTCTTTCTTAACGGAGACGGCGATCACGTGCTGAGCACGCTGGCTGAGCGGTGGCACGGCGTGCCGCTCTCCCACGCGGCGCCGTGGCAGCACACGCAGCTGACGGCGCTGCTGGCCGCCGCCCGGCCCAGCGTGACTGTGCCGCAGCAAGAAATCGTCACCGTGATGCTCGCCAAGCTGGCGCTGAAGAAGCGGCGCCCGCTGACGGTGGCGCGCGCTGCCAATGCGCTGGCCGTTGTGTTCAATAAGCAGCCCGATGCCAAGACCGACCATCTGCTCAAGAGGCTCACCAAGCCAATGCCAAGATACAAGATAATACCAAGATGGTCCACCGTGCGGCGGCCAGAGCCGCGCGAGCGCGCGCCACCGCAAGCTCGCCCCAATGCTGGTACCGTGCTTATGGGATCGCGCGTTCCGCCATCGGTGTCCGGCCGTCACCAGGCCGCGGCCGGCCGTCACCAGGCCGCGGCGGCGGCGGCGGCCCGGTGCAGCACATGCGGAGCGACAGCGTGATGATGGCCCTGGCAGCCACCGCCACTAGCATTGTGTCGTCTACAAGACACACAGTCTATCGCCAATAACCCGAGCATTTGAGGTGCCCAAAAAATCCAAAGCGTAGTATGCGACATGTAGTTTGTCTTTGCGCAATAATAGATTGTGTGCTGCAGATAGTGGTGAGGTATGCTGTCTGAAAAAGATTGACATATCCGGTGATTTATCAAACTTGAATTTTACTTGTCGTGAGCGCATTGCTGGAGACGAGATGTTTGAGCTTGTATTTGTGCTGGCACGCATCATGTGCTTGTATTGTTATGTAGCAATCGACTCGATGTTTCCACGTGTATTTATGCTTCGTAAAAGCTGCTGATGTATTTGTCACTCACGGTTCCAACGTCTGAATAGCGGCGACTTATCACCGATATCGGTCATTCGTTTCGTTTCGTTTGGTTGATATTCGTTTGCGTCATTTGTGTGGGTATGCGCATATGCGTATGTTTTATTAGGATATAAGTGATTATTAGGATAGGTGGCAAATTAAATAGGTGACAAATAGTTGAAATAGGCGATGATGCGGCATGTAAATGCTTGATATGTAGTAGGCATGTTACTGTTACCATATGCCAGTATAAGATAGTATGTTCTGATTATGTTCCTACTTCCTATGCTGGTTATTTAATGTCCCTTTTCTTTACTGGCGTGCGTATCTTTGGCAAAACAAAATATGATGTCGATGACCTCTCGCCGACGCATGATGGAAATATACGGCAACGGCGAAATTATCTGGATTCTTTGCACCATTCCCAGACGGTAGAAACTTCTGCAGGAAAAGCAGGACCTTTCTAACCGGGAAGTGACACGCTAACTGGTTGCATCAGCGAAGGCCAAACTAAAGTATGTGCTTGGAGAGAAATGAGAATATTGCAAAAGGTGTAATCTAATTATGAAGACTGTTCGGAGACTGCGGGTGGAATAGGACTTTCGTCGCAGTAATACGGGCCCATTCAGATGTCAAACTTAAACAAAATGGTAGGTACAGTGGCTGGACATTCCACTGTGGCATTCCTGCTTTGATATGTATTGCAACGAAAGTATCAAAATAATTTCGTAAAAGGGACTAAATATGAATAGAGAATATAGACTCGAAAGCAAGGACGGTTTCATATAATCCGTGCGTGCATACTCATGAGCATGACTCATGAGTATGACATGACTCATGAGTATGACATGACTCATGAGTATGACATGACTCATGAGTATGACATGACTCATGAGTATGACATGATTCATGAGTATGACATGACTCATGAGTATGACATGACTCATGAGTATGACATGACTCATGAGTATGACATGACTCATGAGATAAATAAATACTATATAATAAATAGTATTTATTTTGGTAAGAGGTTATTTGCACTTGTTGACTTTTTTCACAGAAAGAAATGCTAGCACAAGCCAAAAAAAAAAAATTAACAACATAGTTTGAATAATGCTTCTTTAGCTATTATAATCAACAATAGTACTCAGGTCGTTAAATACCGCCACTCGGTGGCCTGGGTGTCCACTAAATTTGCAGCTCTACTGCGGCGGCGCGCTCAATCCGATAAATAGTTTAACCGTACAACAGCTGATTGGAATTTGCGCGTGACGTCAGAGGTTGGCGCCCCCGTGGTAGACATGAGTGTGCTCCTTGGCCAATTCAATGTCATGCAGAGTCAAGGTCTGTAAAGATAAGGTTGTGCCATATGACAAAATCACGTGACCAAGCGATTATGAAACGATCAGCAAGATTTCGAGTTAGCCACTAGAGAATAGCACGTGCAACCACTCCCGGGGCTCCTCCGCTTTTTTAGACCTTAACTTTTGTCCACGTGCCGAAACTCCCATTGGATTAACATAGCGAGTCGTGGAAGCGTAATCACTAATGTAAAACGAAGCATGATGCCAGCCCGTTGAGACAAAAATAATCATAGGGCAATGTGCACAAATAATTGGAGTTTTTTTATGGTATTTTTGTATTTATTTTCACCTTCATATTTTGCAGTAGCATGGCTCCGGAGCGAACAGCTCCATACCAATGGCAACGGTTTGTGGTGGTTTTGACCTAATTTGGTCCACTTATAGTGAACCAATCTGGATAAAACGCAAAACAGCACCGTTCTGGACCACGCCGGATCGAATGGTGAAGAAATTACGCAAATCAGTCCCATAACATCGGAGCATGGGCTTGACTGCAACAGTTGTTGGTGTTTTTTGTCCAATTTGGTCCACTTACAGTAAACCAATCTGTATAAAACGCATAAAGATGATGCGCCAATGCCGCAGGCTGATGTGCGGGCGCCGTGTACTGTGGAAGTCACGAGTTCGTCTGAGGTTCCGAGATCGGGGGCTGATAATTCAGTACCGCGGTCTGCAGAGGCTGCTCAGTTACCTGCTGGAAGAACTGTAGCACCGGCTCCTGTTCTTAGACGTAGCCAGCGCGTCCGCAGGCTACCTTATAGGCGATGGTGTTGTGATCATGATGATCAGGGAGGAGTGTAGTTACTAATGTAGTTACTGATGGCCTCTGGACTTACCGTGCCTGGGTTGCGTCTGCAGTTCAGCGGGCGGGAGGTGCATCCGACGTGCGGCGCACGTGCACCGCCGGCTCGAGAACAGGAATCCAGCCGGCAGTGCACGTGCGCCGCACGTCGGATGCACCTCCCGCCCGCTGAACTGCAGACGCAACCCAGGCACGGTAAGTACAGGAGCCGGTGCTACAGTTCTTCCAGCAGGTAACTGAGCAGCCTCTGCAGACCGCGGTACTGAATTATCAGCCCCCGATCTCGGAACCTCAGACGAACTCGTGACTTCCACAGTACACGGCGCCCGCACATCAGCCTGCGGCATTGGCGCATCAACAATCAGTGGAACATCGGCATCTGCGCTGATCGGCGCCGCGGTATCTACGTCTGTTTGCTCGTTACAGGGCGGCGCTTGTTGCACGCAGCGCCGCAGGTCCCTTACATGTCGCGGAACCCCATCCACGTCAACAACCTGTCGTGAGACCAGACCTGTCACCGTGCCGCGTTTTGATCGTGCTGAGCACCGAGTGCCGCGCTGTCTTACCCACACAGCATCGCCGACCGCGAATGCGTCCCCTCCCACTGTCGGAACTTCAGGCTCCTCCGACCCGGGCTCGAACTCCGGCGCAGCGGAGTCGGACTGATCGCCCTCGGGTCGCACACAGTCTCTGATCGTATAACGGTAAATTCGACTGGCGGGGCTACTAGCAGCCGCCTCGCCGTCACCAGGCGACACGTTGTACAAATGCACTGCCTCGTTAACGGGACACCGTTTCCTCGCGGCGATGACCTTCACTGTGCGGTGATTGCGCTCGACAATCCCATTACCGCTTGGCACGTGAGCAGCTCGGAACCGCAGCGACACATTCCAGCGAACAGCAAAGGTCCTAAAGTCGCGGCTGCGGAACACAGTACCATTGTCGCTCAAAAGCTCAACAGGCGCCCCCCGCTCACCGAACACCTCCTCAAGCGCCCGAACAACGCTACCGCAATCCTCGCGGCGCAGTGGCCGCCACAAGCTGTAACGGGACGGTCCGCAGTCCACAATGGTCAGGTAATGCTGGCCGTGATAGTGTGTGATGTCAATCGCGAGTCGCTGCCATGTCTCTGGTACGTCCAGCGTCCCGTGACGCCACTTCACGGGTGCCGGGTCAATCGCGCGACACACATCACAGTCCAGCACCGCGGCCCGCGCCTGAGCTCGCGTCACAGTCCGCCCGATATAGCGCCGCGCGAAATACAACGTTCGTCGGACACCGGGGTGACCAGCGCTCACGTGCACCTCGGCCACGGCCACTGCACTCACGCCTCGCTCGGCCGCAGACGCCGCACTCGCACCGGCGTCTCGCTCGGCCACAGCCGCTGCACCGGCGTCTCGCTCGGCCACAGCCGCTGCACCCGCGTCTCGCTCGGCCACAGACGCCGCACTCGCACCGACGCCTCGCTCGGTCGCAGCCGTTGCACCCGCGTCTCGCTCGGCCACAGACGCAGCACGGACAGCCGGCTGAATGTTCACCGTCGAGCCGTCACGCACTCGCACACGCTCAGCCTGGCTGAGCCACGCTCGAGGCACACGCGTTAGAACATCAGCGCGGTTCTCCGCCGATCGGACCAGCACCACCGACAGGTCAAGTCCGAGCTCGCTGGCCAGCTGGCGGATGATCTCAACACGGCGTCTGATGAGCATCTCGCCATGCGCTTTGGTGCGGAGGCGAGCACGGCCAGTCAGAGCATCATCCACCCAGCGGTGCACGGTCGCCGAGTCCGTCCGCAGCTCAATGACGCGCATGCCCCAGGCCACAGCCAAGTTTACACCACGGATGGCCGCGTCTAGCTCGGCCATATTGATGTGCGCCGACACGTCACTGCGCAGCCAGCACGCGTCCTCGACGACACCGCCATCTGGCAGCTCCACGACAACGCCCGAAGCCAGCGAGCTGGCGTCAGTCCACACAATCACTGCATCGCCACTCACGTCCCATCGGCCCTTAGCTGGGTCGTTGGCCTTCACTCTGGCTATCAGCTCCTCAACCAGCCGCGGCACGTTCTCCTCCTCGACGGGATCGTCCCAGCCGTTCGTCACTTCATTGACCAACCGCTTGACGAACGAGGCAGCCGGGCGGAGCCAGCCGCACACCGGATGGTGGCTGGTCAGCTGCCCGCAGATGGAGAACACCTTTCGCTTCGTCAAGGGCTTCGTCACGTCCTTGATCTGATTGTCTCTGCCTCATCTCAGGTCTCCAGTCGGCTCCCCCCAGACCCTCAGTCCGAGGATGCGAGCGCCGTCCTTTGCTCGCTCCGGGGTTTTGCTCTCGAGCCCGTAGGCTCGGAGATGCTCGGCCACTTCAGAGGCAGACATTGCCTCGTCCACCAGGATGTCATCGACGTACGTCGAGACAGCTGCCGCGACGCGCGAGTCCTGTGCCACGGCCGTGTCCAGCACCGTCTGCATGACTGACGGCGCAACGTTTAGTCCGAAGCCGAGCCGAGTCAGCGCGAACCTTTTCCCCCTGAACCAGACGGTCTGGTACGGTCAGAGAGCCTCCTCTACGTGGACCTGCAGAAACGCCTTCTTCAAGTCCAGCAGCGCCACGTCAGCCCCCATCTGTCGCCACCTGCGCAACCGCTCTGCGCAAACGTCCGCGTCGGCCGTGAAGGCCGTCACATGGCGATTCAAGGATCTAAAATCCAAGACCGGCCGCACTTTCGTCCTCTGCACTACCGCCATCAACGGTATCGATCCCTTGGGCGGACCCAGCTGTCTCTCATCGTACTCTCGCAACCAGCCATCCTTGATCCAGTTGTCCAGTTCCGCTTCGTACTCGGCGCGCGCCTCCGCCGGCACCGGGTACTCGTCCACCGTGCTGAACAGCTCACTCGGCGGGCTGCCCCCGGTCCACTTCCATGACACTACCCAGCGCCGCTGGGTCGGGTCAAATGTCACGCAGAAGTCCTCCTTCTCGACTTTCAGTTCTCCCGTCGGCTGCGGCTCATCGGCAGCGGCAACACACGCCGTACTCGCTTCCTCGCAGACAAACTGCACGTCAGAGGGCGAGCGGACAGTCACTCCCCCTAGAGCCTGGACAGCGTCCATCCCCATTATCACGCCAAACCCGAGGGGTTTTTCCCTGACCACCAGGGCGCTCACCACCACTGCCCGGCAGCCTGGCACAGCGAGCTGAACGTCCCCAGTGCCCGCACACTCAAGCTGCTGGCCGCTTACAGTCACCACGTGCACTGTTCGCCTCCGCCACCGACGGCACACTGACCCGTGCACCAGCGTCCGCGTGCACCCAGAGTCAATCAGCACGGCACACCGTGCTCCGTCGATGTCCAACTCTCTCACCGGTAGCGCGCCAGTAAGATCCCTCAGCCCCGAGAGGAGGCCGGCGCAGGTGCCTCCTCTCGCTCCCCGTTTGGGCAGCGGGCGGCGATATGTCCCCATGCCCGACAACGGTAGCACTGAAGGGCGGGTGGATCACCTCCGCGTGCCGGGGACGGGCGCGAGCCGCCATCTGCAGCCGGCTGCCACTGCCGGCCTCCGAAGCGTCGGTCACGTGGGCACTCGCGGGCGATGTGTGTGAACTCCCCGCAGGTAAAACACGGGCCTCGCCGCCTGCCGCCACCGCCTGGCGGCGCCACTGGCCGCCTCGCGCCAGCCAACATGGCGGCCGCGTCTGACTCTTCGCGTAACACGGCGCGGGCCCGGTCCGCGAGGTCGTTCAGGGAAAGCGAATCTACTCGCGCTCCCGCCTTCAACACCTGCTTCACAGCTCCCGGTAGCCCCGCCACGAACGCACCGCAGAGACCACCTTCGCTGAGCCCCCGAACAGGGACGCGAGCTGCTGGAGCTCCGCGAGGAAAACATCTACCGATTCCCCCGCCTCGAGCTTACGATCCATGAAACGTTCATAAGCCGTGAACTTATCGAACGCAAAGGCCCTCTTCAACGCACCTTTTATCTTCTCTGGATCCTTCTTATCCGCTGCTGGCAACTGCCGGTATACTGACAGCGCGCCTCCCTTCAGTCTCAACGGTATGACGACTTCCTGTCGCGTCTCCGCCTGCTCTTCGTCACGCCGAGAAAGCGTGCAGACCATCTCCAGTTTCTCGATCCATTCCACGACATTTGCCCCGTCTGATCCATCAAATTCGGGTATCAACTTGACATCGAGTCCTGCCATAATGCCGAAATAGCTTGTACTTGTCAGATACCGCGAACTATGTCAATTATCTGTATTCTCGAACACAACCTTCCCCGCCCGCGGCCGCCACACAACTCCCCCAGCCGAACCCCGCACCGCCGGCTCGAGAACAGGAATCCAGCCGGCAGTGCACGTGCGCCGCACGTCGGATGCACCTCCCGCCCGCTGAACTGCAGACGCAACCCAGGCACGGTAAGTCCAGAGGCCATCAGTAACTACATTAGTAACTACAGCACCGTTTTGGCCACGCCGAATCGAATGATGAAGAAATCACGCAGATCAGTCCCATAGCCTCGGAGCATGGGCTTGCCTGCAGCAGCAGTTGTTGGTGATTTTTGTCCAATTTCGTCCACTTAGAGTAAGCCAATCTGTATAAAACGCAAAACGGCACCGTTTTGGACCACGCCGGATCGAAAGGTGAAGAAGTCCTGCAGATCAGTTCTATAGCCACGTAGTATGGGTTTGCCTGCAACTGGTTTCGGTGGTTTTTGGTCCAATTTGGTCTACTTAGAATCAGGGGCGGATCCAGGATTTTCTAAGGCAGGGGGCTTCAGGCCTGAGGGCGGCATATTTCCTCGGTGACGGGGGCGGCATGGTGCCTTCCGAGGGCGGCATAATGCCTTCCGAGGGCGGCGATGTACCTTCCGAGGGCGGCATAATGCGTTGTGAGGGCGGCAAGATGTCTTCTGAGGGTGCCAGGGTGCCTTCCAAGAGTGCTACGATGCTGTTGGTAGACGCAAGGGCGCCCTGGCGGCCTCCCGAAAACGCTACGGCGCCTTCGGCGCCGGGCAATCCTATACAAAAATGGCGCCGTTTTCTAAGGCAGGGGGCTTCAGCCCCTACGCCCCCCCCCCCATGGATCCGCCACTGCTTAGAATGGACCAATCTGGATAAAACGCAAAACGGTACAATTTTGGACCACGTCGGACTGAATGTGGACAAAATAATGCAGATCGGTTCAATAGCCTCGGAGCATGGGCTTGCCTGCAACGGTTTTTGGTGGTTTTGGCCCAATTTTGTCTACTTAGAGTGAACCAATCTGTATAAAACGCAAGAGGGCATCGTTTTGGACCACGCCGGATCGAATGGTGAAAAAACATTCAGATCGGTTCCATTGCCTCGGAACATGGGCTTGCCTGCAACGGTTTTTGGTGGTTTTGGTCCGATTTGGTCCATTTAAAGTGAACCAATCTGTAAAAAAAACGCAATACGGCACCGTTTTGCACCATGCCGCATCGAATGGTGCAGAAATCACGCAGATCAGCCCCATAGCCTCGGAGCATAGGCTTGCCTGACAAATTGAACTACAGGTTTGTATCCAATTTGGTTCATTTAGATTAGAATAAAGTATATAAAACCCAAACGGCACCCATTCCGACCAGTTCCAACTGGTCGGAATGGGTTGAATGGTGAAAAAATCACTCAGATCGGTCCAGTAGTTTCGGAGCATGGGCTTGCCTGCTAATCTGGACAGTTTTTTAGACCCTCCCTATTCAATACATACAAAACATGGCATTTACCATGTGACCAAGCCCGCTCTCAGCTGATGCAATACGAAATTGTTAACATTCATATTGACATATATAAAGTCAACTCCTCATATTAATTTATTGCTGACCAATATTGATAGATTGGTCAGTAATAAATTAATACGAGGAGTTGACTGTTTAGCAATCATAAATGTATCACGTGATCAATACCTACACCCCTACACCGGCAAAATAATAGTGCGGCAAAACAATAGCCGAAGTGCGCCAAAAAAACCTCTGGACCTGCCATATATGGTCATGCTCCGCCCCGTTATGGTCACGTGGCATTTGAAGGGGGTTGATGCAGAGTGAGCTGCGTGAACTGAAACAGGCAGTTCAGTCACTGCAAGAAACTCCACCGAAAGTAGCTCATAATATGTCACAAACTTATGCTCAAGCTGCCGGTGCATCGCCATCATCAGCACCGCTCCCACTGCCACCGCCCTCATCTGTGGCATCGACTTCAGTCCATCATACCGAGAAGATCCCTTCGATCCATCAGCAAAGTCAGCAACACAAGTTGCCACAACCTGTGCAACCAACTTTGAACCATCACCAGTCAGTGCGTCAGTCTTCCGCCCAGTTCAGAGAACAGGTGGTTGAGGAAGGTTTTACCATAGTCGCCAAAAAGAGGAGACCCAACAACCGCAAAAAGTTAGAGGTGACTGGGGTGAGCTCATCTACTCTTCTCAGGGGCGTGGCTGCACCTCCCCGGAAGGTGGACCTTTTCGTGGGAAGACTATCCCAGTACCACCAGTGAAGCTGTCGAGTCTCATGTCAACTGGCTGCTGGGAGAAGCTGGCAGGGCAGGGGCAGTTGAAATCCCTCACTGTGCACAGGCATATGGTTACAAGGGCTTCAAAGTCACTGTTCCGGCAGAACTTGTTGGTCAGGTATTGCTGCCAGACAAATGGCCTGCTCATGTGTCTATCAAACGATTATTTCAACCTAGAGGGGACAGGAATGCTGGTAGACCTGAACGGGAGCCTGTGATTCACACTCAGCAGCTGACACGGAGTGCCAGTGTGGGACATGTAGTGCAACAGTGTGCAACAGTGTGATAGTGCAACAGTGCAATAGTGCAACAGCCACAACTTTTAAGTATGCTATGCTACAAATATGTTCCTTCAATTGCCACTCTTTTAAGAACTCGCTCCATGATATTAAGTCGCTATGTGATGAATATGACCTAGTCTTCTTACAGGCAACTTGGCCGGCTAAATTTGAGCTTCCATTGCTGAACCAAACTCACGAGGATTTCTTGGGCTGTGGTATTTCTGCCATTAATTCGTCAGATAATCTCTTACGTGGTAGACCCTTTGGTGGATTAGGTGTGCTATGGAAAAAGTCTTTTCAATCTAGCATTAAAGTGTCATTAATCAGTGAACGTATTATGCAAGTTAACCTGATGACAAATGTTGGCCCTGTGTCCCTGTTCAATGTTTATCTGCCAACTGATTACAGAGATGCAGATAGCCTTGACAAATTCTGCATGTGTTTAGGTCAACTCAATTCACTTGTTGACATGGCCTTTTCTACCAGTGCGTTTGTGGGTATATTAGGCGACTGCAATGCAAACAGTCACGGATCAACCTTTTTCACAGAATTGCGGGACTTTGCAGAAGACAAGGGGTTAATTATTTCAGATGTTCAAATTCTAGGGGGAAATTCAAACACATACACATTTGTTAGTGCAGCACATAGCACAACATCATGGCTTGACCACTTCATTTGTAGTCCAATACTCCACTCAGCGATTTCCTCTATTTCAGTTAGGTATGATGTGTCGATGTACGATCACATGCCACTAACTATCAAACTTGATGTAACACCAGGGACCCGTGATGTTGCAAAACAAAGCATCAACCGACCAGCCAGGCCCAGGTGGGAGACTGTTACTGTGAATGAAATTACAGTGTATAATGAAACCATCCGTGCATCTCTAGAAACTAGTTGCATAGCACAGCTTAGAAAACTGTATGATGATTGCATGGCTGGATGTTATGATGGCTCACATGTGGACCAAATTGCTCAATGTTATGAGGCCCTGACTGCTGCCATAACCGACTCGGCTAATCGCAGCATCAGGAAGAATCATGCCACCTGTGGGGGATGCCCACAAATTATTATGGGATGGAATGAAAATGTTAAGATAAAACACCTGCTTGCATGTGAGTCTTTCCTTCGATGGAGAGCGTGTGGCTCACCTAGGGATGGACAACTAGCGTCACAGATGCGGCTGACTAGACTTTCATTTAAATACACTTTGAGAAAATGCAAACGTGCACAAAAGCGCTCAGAAGCATCAAAATTAACAATGTCTCTGGTCACTGAACCAGCATCTTGATTCTGGTCTTGGGTTAATCGGGAGCTTGGTGGATGTTGTCCTCTACCACCCAGCATTGGAGGCCTTACTGGTGATGCCGAAATAGCTGATATGTGGTGTAACCGCTTTCAGAAAATTTTGAATGACCCGAGCTGTAGCAGCAATCTGGATGTGTTGGACCGGCTGCGGCAGGCTCCAGCTGCACAAATTCCTCTAATCACTACTGAGGATGCACTCAAGGCTATTGGAAAACTCAAAAGTGGGAAGGCACCTGGCGGGGATCTTATAGCCTCTGATCACTTGCTGCATCTTCAACCGGAGGCAGTCACTTGGATAGCTGTGCTGTTTGACTCTATGATGAATCATACAACCCTGCCAGAGAGCTTTATTCATTCAATTTTAGTTCCCCTTGTGAAGGATAAGAGTGGCATGTTAGATGAGGTTTCAAACTATAGGGCAATAGCTCTCTCCACTAGCTTGTCCAAAGTTTTAGAGTTGATTCTTGTGGAAAGGATCGGGGAGTTCCTGCATACCAATGACGCTCAGTTTGGGTTCAAGTCCAACTTGTCCACCACACATGCCACATTTGCCCTCAAAGAAACTGTAAACCACTACACAAGTCAGGGTAGCCCAGTGTATGCGAGCTTCTTGGATGCGAGCAAAGCATTTGATCGGGTGTGTCACTCGAAACTCTTCGAAATTATTGCAGCAAGAGGGGTACCTCAGTCTTACCTTCAGCTCCTCCTGATGTGGTACTGAGCACAACAAATGACTGTCAAATGGTCAAACTCTGTGTCCGTCCCATTTTCTGTCCAGAATGGTGTGTGCCAGGGTAGCAACTTGTCGCCAATGTTGTTTAGTGTATATATTGATGAACTGTTGCATGTGATACAAAAACAAAAAACTGGGTGCAATATAGGGCAAACTGCTGTAAATATCATAGCCTATGCAGACGACCTTGTATTATTGTCTCCCACGAGAGTTGGCCTTCAGCAGCTTGTACATTTATGTGAATCTTTTGCTCTTAAGCGAGATATTGTTTTCAATGTGAAGAAAACTGTTTGCATGTAATTTCATCCGCAACGTCCTTACTCTCCCACCCATCTCATTAACTCGAGTGTACCCTGCATTCTGTTGAATGGCCACCAACTCGCCTGGGTCAAGGAATTTAAATATCTGGGCCATGTAGTGCGCTGTGACATGAGGGATGTTGCTGACATGAGACGAGTGAAGCGTTCCATGTATTATAGTGTAAATATGCTGTGTGCGAAATTAGGATATGCTG